>CAHIKZ030002190.1:485000-535000 GCA_903632075.3 Acanthosepion pharaonis
GACATCATATATTAAGAAATGGACAAAGTCTGACAATTTATTTATTAAAGACATTTTTATGTTTAACATTCTTTTTTATAGATACAAGTATTTAAGTAAATGCTCTGTTTATAATAAACAGTATTAAATAAATTTACTGGCCTGAATGTCCGAGAAATCTATAAAAAAGAACGTTAAACATAAAAATGTCTTTAATAAATAAATTGTCGGACTTTGTCCATTTCTTAATATATATATATATATATATATGTATATATATATATATATATGTGTGTGTGTGTCAATCGAAGACAGTACTGTTTAGTTGTATAATAGCTCCTCAGTGTGACTAGACACCTGAAAGCCTCAAGCCAGGATCAAAACCCAACTGATTTGGTATCAGTCAGAATTTCAACCCACTAAGCTATCGGTACTCAGTAGAGAGAAACTGCTAATTCTAGCATATTGTTTTTACAAAGTAAACAAACACCAGTCAGCTTGAATTCATTTTACCAAAGAGCTTTTATATATATATATATATATATATATATGATAAAATTATAGTTTTAAAAGGAGTTGATACAAATGTTTTAGTAGACTTCTCTGTATTTTTTTTTAAATGTTGCAATTGATGTCTACTGACCTGATCATTTAATCGTCTTAATAAATAAATTGTACCTCCCAACAGGATTCATGTCTGCATCCTTCTTATATTGGAGAAACAACATTTAAGATAGGAGTGCTCTAAACCACTGACCCACCCAAGACTTTATAGCAAAGCAAGGTTCAGTTATCCTATTTTAAGAAATCTTTTTTTAAACATAATGTATGTCTATTCAAACACATGTATGCACACAAAATGTCATGATTATAATTATAAGAAATAATGCTGGCTTCTAAATAAAAATGTATTAATTATTTGATATCAACCTGTGCAGTCTCTTGAAATCATGGCTTTTATTGTTATTACAAGATTTCTGAGAAACTGGGGATGAAAATCACATATAAAATATGGAATCTCCTATGTTACCAATGACAGTGTAAGGGTCTCAGGGATCACCTCCCCCGAATCTATGTTACACCCCGCCCAACTATATTACATCTCAATTTTCATAAGGTTGTATTCATATAAAATACAAATTTCATTGTAATCTAATTATGTACAATAATGGATCATATGCAATACAGATGAGTAATTTAAATAGAAGAAGTGAAAATAAATGTATCTAAATACAAATTAGAGATGTCATAACGAATTGTTCCATTTTAATTAAATGAACAATGTTGTGCAGCAATTTCTAACTCCAATTTGAGATTTTTCTTGTTAAGAAGTTGATTTAACGCATTCAATTTATTCATAAAAATAGTGACTTTTATATGGTGTTTTGTTTTTCCGAGACTTAACATGAGCAAAACAAATTCACAGATTTTGTTGAAAAAAGGGCCCCAGAATGATGTCAAAATCTGAAAATTTTTCATTCTTTAATAGTCACTTGTGCTTAGTTTAATTTGTAATATAGGTAGAAAAAAATGTTAAGAAGGTCACAAAGCACTGTCTGGAAACCCCAATCATGCTCCACCATTCCTGGTTGGAAGGGTTTGGTGGTAGTATGTGTCGGCCCTATTTGTTATGCTTGTTGCTATGACTTGTTCAATCTTGTCAGTTGCTTTGCAACTATTTCTTATTCTGGTTTGCATTACCTGATAAAATATACCCATCTCTTTCCATGTTGTCCATAGGCATAAAGAAGACTAGAGACTGGATCAGTCAGAACATTTTGGAAACAGCAAATGCCAAAAGAAATAAAGACTAATCTTCTGAACAAGTCTTGGAATTTTACTATTTATATTTCCTTTTGATAAAAAAGCCTTTTCATATGGAAGTTGTGTTTCTTGTATTTTTTTTTCTTCTCACTTTGTGTACATGTGGTCATTTGTTCTTAAATTAGTGTTGGTTTTTAATTGAAGAAAACTCCTGGCATCTATTAATGTTTGTCACTTTTGTGTGTACAATTGAGTATCGGGACTGGTGCTATAAAAAAAAAGAAAAAACTACAGCACATATCAATTCCGTATTTAGTCTCCTTCAAAGTAGACCTCTTCTGAAGCCACACATTTTATCCGGCATCATTTCCATTGATGGAAATGTTCCTGGAAGTTCTTTTTTTGGATAGCAAGCAGCTGCCTCAATGTATTCTCTTGAATTTCTTCAATGTTTTGAAATCTTGGGATTTGATTTTTGAAAAGAGGAAAATATCTGTGGGATTTGATTTTTGAAAAGAGGAAAATATTGCAAGGGGTGGATCTGGGGACTATAGTTGTTGGACCTGGGGAGTGTTGTTCTTAGCCAAAAACTGCATTGATTTTTGAAAAGAGGAAAATATTGCAAGGGGTGAGATCTGGGTACTATAGTTGTTGGGCCTGGGGAGTGTTGTTCTTAGCCAAAAACTGCATTGATTTTTGAAAAGAGGAAAATATTGCAAGGGGTGAGATCTGGGTACTATAGTTGTTGGACCTGGGGAGTGTTGTTCTTAGCCGAAAACAGCTGCACAAGATGCGCTGAATGGTCAAGTGCATTGTCATGGTGGAGGTGCTACTCACCAGATGCATGCAATTCTGTCCTTTTCCAACAAATAACATTCTGCAAACAGCAAAACATTGTAGTAGTACTCCTTGTTTACTCTCTGATCATGGTGAATAATGTGTTTGCATTTGAAGAAAACTGTCAACAGGTTCTTTACATTGCTTCAACTCATTTGTGCTTTCTTAATTTCAGACATGTTGGGGTTTTCCACTTTTTGAAATAGGTGATGAATTGTGTGTCTCTGGCTACGACCCTGAAAGCAAACTTCAATCTTTACTGCCTGATTTTCTCCATCATGATCACTGATGGATCCATTGTAGTGTAGTGAGACAATCACACTATACAGATTTTCCTTCCAAGCATTGTTATAAACACAGAAATGTGCAAGAATGCTATAACTAAGTCTGCATGTGCAACAGAGTTCAAGGTCAATCTGTGCCAATCAGCTTCACTCTGTGTACTTTACCATAGCAACAGTCTTCATACTTTTTGATTAAACCTTGTTTGTATACATTTTAATATTTCTCTATAAAGATTGTTTATGGATGAGTCAGATTTTTGCTATTATCTATTTTTCTGGAGGAAAACTCTTCAGACATGTTCTCACCCTTTTCTTTGTCAATCGTCACAAGCCTTTAGGAGATGTTTATTAATGTGAATTAAACATTAACAACTCCAGTTGTGTAAAGGTGTTGCAGAAAAGTTCCCAGTTTAGCCAGGAAGCTCTTCCAAAAAAAATTTTTTTTTTTTTACAATGATGTTGAATCTATACAAGGCCCAAGAGTCACTTGCAGTAGAGGGGTATAGAGTAACAGGCACAGTTTATGGGGATATGTGGGGAAGATAACAGTTAACCCTAGACTTGACCAGGTTAAGATTGTCGTGATTGGGGAAGCATCATCTTGGGAGTCAGTTCCACAAGGCAGTGGTTCGTGGAAAGAAGCTGCTTGAGTGTAACTTACATCTCACCAAAGGAATACGAAGTGAATAAATGTGGTTTGCGACAATGTGGGTGATATGGCAGGTCTTAGCCATGACAGAACTGGTGGAACTTTACATGGAAATAACAAAAGACCAGTGAAAGACTTATGATGTCTCATCCATGAGAAAGGGATGAGACATCATAAAGGATGAGACATCCTAGTGTGGAAAATAATTTGTCACCCACAAGGATATGGGGACGCTTTGGGACTAGAATGTGAAGACTGGGCTGTTCTTGCCCGCATATGTGAGCAATACTTCATTTTGAGTCTGAGCTGGCTGTTATATAGGTAGTGTCAGGTAATTACTGGAATGGTATAGGGAACAGACTATTTTCTCATTATCTTTAGTGTTGGATTGTATGTACAAATTCCACTTAAAGTCTGGGTTGCATTTAAGTCCCAACAGGTGCTCAAGGCATGGGACCTCCCTAGAAGAACACCTATTCATCATGTTAGGTGAAAATTCAGGTTTGGTTTGTTTTGTTTTACAACATATCAACTGCAATAGGTTATTTAATGCTGACAAGATTTTAAAAATAGATTTGTATGCATAGAATATTTATTAAGAAATCAGTTTATGGATAAGGTTTCATTGACATATTTTTGTAAGGAGAAAAAAGTGTTGTTGGTAATAATTTTTTTTTTTTCAAAAATGTATTGCTGGTATTTTTACTATAAAAACCTATTTTTACACTTTCATTGTGTTTTGACCCCAGTTTGGGAGTTAAAATGTCCATAGTTAGGACCCTAACAGGTGCTACCATCCTAGGTCAGGGTGGACTTGGGAACAACAGCAATTAAGAGGGGGTTTCACACTCCTCAAAACCTCCTAATCAGAGGCCTTGCTACCAGAGGTATTTTATCATCATACCCTGGACTAGTGAAAATTCACCACTTGAAAGTTTCTAGGCTAGATGTAAAATTTATCAAGATGCAATGTTTTGCAAATTATTGCTTCTGTTTTGAAAACATTTTGTTTGTGCATCAGACTGTTTCATAAGAGGAAGAGGTCAAAATGTCAAGGTTGTAAAGTGTCTAGATGAAATTATTTGATTTTACAAGAATAGGTTTTAAATATAGAGAAAACAGTGTCATTTCTGTGTTTGGCAAGGCGTAGCTCAGAATAAGATGTGAGAATTTGGCAGAAATGCAAAAATTTGATGAAATCTTGAAACTGCAATTTGCTTATAATTTCTTTAAATTTTATCTTACTCCAGTTGAATTGAGGAAATTTAAATCCTTTAGGAAGATGCAATGTCAATTAAAAATCTAGCTTTATGACAAATGAATTGGAGGCTTTATTAATGAAGTTGCAAAAAATTGTCTTAATTCACAAGTCAGGTATGTCATGTTATAAACAATACAATTTCTCACACATCCTTAAAAGATGAATTCCTTTTTCTTTTAAGTCCACTTAATTATTTAAGTTTCTTAGGAAATTCGTCTCTAGTCCATCTTTGAGTCAACTTTGGATGTCATCATAGGTGCAGTGAATGACAGATGAGCAGAGCATGTTGTTACACATGCCTTCTCTCTGATCCTGAAATGGAAAACTAGATAAGCTGAAAAAGTTTGAAAGAAGATGTTGATCCCAGAATTTCAAAATGAGGCTTTCACTATTTTCACCACATGCCTTTGTTGGGATTGGACATCAGTATATGGTTGATAAGCCAATGAAAATGAATGAATCAATCAATCAATCAAAACTGCAATTTGCTTATAATTTCTTTAAATTTCATCTTACTCCAAATCCAACTGAATTGAAACAATGTGAAGTGCTATGAATCCTTAAAGAAAATACGATGTCAATTAAATATCTAGCTTTATGACAAATGAATTGGAGGCTTTGTTAAACTAAAGCGTGACAATGATACAAAAATATGAAATCCCAATACTGGAATTTGATTATAAATGTTAAGTTATTAAAATGCATTGGGCGGTTTTTGTAGTATCTGGCTGTTGAAAGCGATAATGAATTGGAGGCTTTGTTAAACTCAAGCTTGGCAATGATACAAAAATATGAAATCCCAATACTAGTATTTGATTATAAATGACAAACTAAATCTTGAAAAGGATACAAAAATATGAAGTTTTGGCAAACATGGACCTTCATGAAAATAATAACATGTAGTATCAAAAGGATGTTTTTTTTTCCCATGATGCCAATTTTATTTTAACTACTACTTCATCATTGGACTTAACCAGCAACTTTTCAGCACTTTGACCAGACATTTGAACTGAACTTTTGAATTGTGGACTCACATGCCAAATTAACTTACATGGATTCTACTTTTAACATTTAGTCACAGTTATATTATCTATCTATATATTCTAACCGGTCAGTATCCCTTCATTTACATACTTCTGCCTTCATTACATGATTCATTGTTTGTTCATGTACCTTTAATCCAAACGCATACTTTTATAGAGGATGTAAATAAATTTTGCATTAATTTTAAATATCTTCGTCCTGTTGTTCGTTTTTGTTCCACCTGTCCAATTCGTGTCTTTTATTTATTTTTAAAATGTTAGCAAGCATCCTGTGACTATCCTTATTTGAGGTGCACAGGCCATATTATATCGGGCCACATCCAGGTGTCAGCAACAAAAGTGATGATTAGAATTGTAATAAAATCTAAACATTTGAAAGTGAATTTATATATTTTCATTGTCCTTGACAATTGACAACAAAAATAATAAACACTATTACTTGTGTTCTTTTAACACTTTTTTTTTTGCCGGCATGAATGTCCAAGTTTGCCAAATTATCTTTAATCTCATATAATGAATAGTTTAAAAGTAAAATTTTTTTCTATATGCTTTTATGAAACACAGTAGAATTAGTTTTATTTCTTATATTAAAAGTATAAAAAGGAAATTAAAAACTAGCTAAATTAAACTTTTGTGATCAATTCATTGTTTTTATTTTTGAATCCTTTAGGAAGATGCAATGTCAATTAAAAATCTAGCTTTGTGACAAATGAATTGGAGGCTTTGTTAATGAAGTTGCAAAAAATTGTCTTAACTCGCAAGTCAGGTATATCATGTTATAAACAATACAAGTTTGCCAAATTATCTTTAACCTCATATAATGAATAGTTTAAAAGTAAAAATTTTTTCTATATGCTTTTATGAAACACAGTAGAATTAATTTTATTTCTTATATTAAAAGTATAAAAAGGAAATTAAAAACTAGTTAAATTAAATTTTTGTGTTCAATTCATTGTTTTTATTTTTTTAATATTTTCCGACATGCGTGATGTGATAAAATATTTTATTGCACACAGGTCTTTTTCAATTATGATTTTAAAATTATTAAACTAAAAAAAAGTGCTGAAAAAAAATGGAGAAACATGAATAAAGGCTGAATTGATTCTGTTGCTCATTGATTGGTCACAAAATTAATTCCTTTTTGGTCCAAAAATTTTGGAACATTTGTAGAAAAAATAACAGTTGCAAAAACTGAAGAATAAAATAAATAAAATTCTTTTAAAGTGTTCACACACAAAAATGGCATAAAACTTTTTAAACTTTTTGATTATCCAGATTTATTTATTTATTTATTATTATTATTAACAACAATAACAACAGCACCAACAATCAGCAATGGGATGAATTTCAAAATACCACTGAAAGTTATATATTTTTAAAAATAAATTATGGGATATAGATGAAAGGTTGGGCTTATACATAAGTAAAAGCCAGATTTACTGTCTATAATACCATTTTATTGTTGACTCCATTTGGTTACAGTGTTTAAAGTGGGTAACTATTGTCTTAGCCCTTTTGAGAGTTCATACTGGGTCGTTGTGTTTTTGGTTGACAGAAAATAATTTGTTGAATTCATCCTTCTTTTGCTTCTGGAGTTGTATGTCTGGTCAAACTTATAACTGATGAATCTTCAACCCTTGTGTCTCAAACTGCTACATTGAACCAATTTCCCTATTTCTCCTTGCGCACATGGTTTTTTTTTTCTTCTTTTTATTTGGCCTAACACATCCATGTTTTCCGTCATTTTTGTCATTGGTTGATTTTTTTTTTTTATGGTGTTCGCTGACCCACATAAGCTATGTCTGGGTTCTGTCAGTTACCAAGGATAGGAACAATAGAAAGAAGGAAAGGAAGTATGTGTATGAGAGAGAGAGAGAGCTTTCTTTGTCACTCTCTTAGTGAAAAGGAAAGTGTTTATTTCCATATGGTGTTAACTAATCCTACTACAAAATATTTTTCTTGTCAAATTTGATAGAAAATCTTTTTTTTTTTTTTTTAAATTATGCAACTCCCTCTAAAATTATTTTTTGAGTTTTATTAATTTTAAGTTTTATTGATTTTTATTATTGAATATTTTGGGGTTATTGGTTGTTTGGCAGGTTGATTTTGTTTAGCAGCATATCAAACTGTACGAGTTAATTAATGCTGAAATCTAAATATTTTGTACATAATTTTATACTTTCAGCTAAAGATATTTTGTACATGATTTTATACTTTCAGAGTAAATGTACATTTTGTAGATATATAGTTTATAGATCATAAAATGTACTGTTGCTAATTTTACCATAAAAATATATTTTTATATGTTTTTTAAGTGTTGCCATGATTTTCATTTTGCTATAATTGTTGCTCATTTTATTTTTATAATAATAAAATATGCTGTTGAATTTTTTTGGCGAGTTCACTATTTACCCATAGCTGGGACCCTAACAGTTACTACCACCCTGGGTCAAGACCTGGGAATAACAACACTAACAGTGAAGTCTTAACTGTCAGTTAAGTCTTAACTGTTAAGATGAGGTTCCACGCTCCGCAAAACCTCCAGTCTTCCTAACAGATGTCTTGCTGTCAGATTTAGTTTATAGTCATATTCAGGACGAATATTCAGTATGTTCACACTTGACTTTTCATTTTTTTCATTTATTCATTTTTTGTTTTTACTCAAATAAGAGATATTCTTTAAATGTAAAAAAAAAAAAAAAAAAAATAATACTCATGAGCCCCATATCCAAATTAAGATTACACAGTATACTTAAGAAGTAAATGACTACACACATGCATGAAATATCGAAAAAGTAAGATAAGACGAAACTGTTCCCTACCCAAATTAACCCATAGATTTCTAATATAAAATAACCTGTTCAGTACAAATTACTTAATAATGAATAATTACTGAAAATTTTGTTTAAATTGATGTAATGGAATAAACCTGTCACCCCTCCCCTCATGACCTATAAGTGTAACTACCTATAAGTATCTGTAAGTCAACGGACTACACAGACTAGCTGCGACCTGTTCCAGCTAGACAGTCAAACTCTCTGCCACTGAGCAGAGAGGAACCTGGATGAGGCTCCACCAAAGGGCAGAGTCTCGTTCAGGGAGGTAGACTGACCCTGAACCTGTTTATATGGGTTTGAAAGGGAATATTTTTGGCTGAACATACGGGCTCGGAGAACCCATGTCAAACCAGCCTTGTGCCACCTGCAACCCTCGTGGTGGTGGTGGGGGGGTAGCTAATTATACTAGCTGTTCCAGTTGTGCTGTCGAACTCTCTGCCTCCGAGCAGAGAGGATCCCCAGATGAGGCTATGTTTCTCAGGAAACAGCTACTTGACCCTGTTTTATACAGGATCTACGAGAATTTTTGGCTGAGCCTACGGGCTTGGATTCCCCTCATTAAACCCAGCCTTGTGCCACATATGATTGCGTGGGGAGGTTAGCAAATATACTAGCTGGAATCTGTTACTTGGCTTTTAGTTGTTGTTGTCCACTTTTGGACTTTTTTTTTTTTTTTTTTTTTGAATTTTTGGCCGAGCTTATGGGCTCAAATTGCCCCACATTAAATTTGGCCTTGTGCCACATCCTACCTCGTGGGGAGGCCGGTAAATATTGTCTAGCTGGAATCTGTTAAGTACGACTCGGACTTATACGAGAACTACCGATCTTCCAATAGTAGCGCTGACTACTGGATTGACTTGTGATGACCTTGTACATAACTGTTACCTTTATTCTTATTGTATTGGTTTTTGCAATAAACCTCTACTTATTTTATCCACCGTGTTTTCCAAGAAATATTCCTATTAGCATGGAATGTCTATCTATAAAAGACAGGATGTGTGTGTGTGTGTGTGTGTAATGAATGCATGGCCGCAATTTTTGACGGATTTGCACCAAAATTTATATGCACATGCTCCAAGTTTGCGGCAAGGCCAAGACTGACTTTGCACTTCCAAACTCTCATTGATAGTGGAAATAATCGATTTTTTCATGCTTCTACGGCAGTTTTCATGTAGTTTGCAGCCATTTTCTATTGGCCAGAATGAGAGCCAATAGCTGGCTGCCATGAATAGGCAGGAAGATTCTGTTGGCCAGCGTGAGAGCCAACAGCTGACTGACACGAATGTTAAATAACATGCTAGCATGCAAAAAAAAAAACTGATAGCTGCATTTGTCACAAGTACTCCAATTGGCTCATTCGCTTGCTTAAACTCAACGTTGATTCTGATTCTGCAGAACTGGGTTGGGTGTGAAAAAGTATTTGTTGTTAACATTCTTTTTTCATTCGGTTTTTCCAGTTACAAGTCCTTTTTTAAAGCTGATCGTTTTGTGTTCATTTTGTTTAGTTCTTTTTTCGTAACAGATTTAATGTTTAGTATAGAGCTTAGAAAAAATTTGCAGTGTGAGATAGGCAAGAAGTAAGGCATGTAGCTACATCAGCACGGCAAAGAGCACTCCTTTAAAGGCAAGGAAGGGCAAAAATATTTTAGGTGATAGTGATTGCTGTATGAGTCGTACAATTTTTGAATCAAGCATGGGCAACGCAGGACCATGCTGCTAGTATAACATAAATCAAATCAAATATTTCCCTAAATTTGACAAATTTAAAATAAAAACAAAAAACAATAGGTAGGTGCTTTTTTAGTTTTTAATTCCTTGTGAAACGCATCCATCTTTTGGTGGTGCCTGGGAGAGGAGAGGAATTGCATTCATAAATTTAACAAGAAGACTAACAAGAATATTTAAAATTTTTAAATATTCTTCTTAGTCTTGTGAAATTAAAAGAGTAGCCTGGAAGTTGAACTTTATGCGACCTCTAATTAAAATAGCTATATAGAACTTCTCGTGATGTAAAAAATTAAAAAATGGTTTTAGCAAGCGTGTCTCGCTAGCTTAGGTCAACGGCGACTGAGTAGTGTGTTCGATCCTCGCTGGGTTCTCCATATTTTCATTCTTATGACACATCTAAGCTACAATTAGTAAATCGCTATAAGAATTAATAAACAAATAAATGAAATTTTTCGGCAATGTTATCCGCTTTTGTTTTCACTAATACAGAAACAATTGTTATCGCAAGGAACAAATTCTTCTTATACACCGGTTGCAAGAAATCATGTACTCAAACTACTGACTTTTTATTTTCATGTCTTTTATTCAGTTTTTTTTTTTAATTTGAATATAATTAGTGTTATTTATTAACATTACAAAATATGACAAAGAAATCTCAACTCTAGCAACAACAAAGCGAAAGCTTCCCTGTGTAGTAAAGGTGAGTTGACTCTGAAAAAAAACCCATCTATTTTTGAATGCAGTCGATTTGTGTTGAGTGCAGTAAAACATTAGTTTTATCAAAGTATTAACAGAAAATGTAAGATTTATGTCTCGGGACATCTGGCTGATCGAAAATAAAATGAAATGACGAAATTGGGAAAAATATTTTTGCGACTGATTTCTATCCTTTAGGTAGGAATTTCGTCAAAGACAAAGACATAATGTAAAAAAAAAAAAAAATTAAAAAATGCCCATGTTGATAAAAAGCAAAAAATATCGATTAGAAAATTTAAATCGAGAAATCCTCGAATATATTTGGAAAACGTTTCAATTCAACGTTGAAGAAAAAGAGAGGAAATTATGGAGGATCCAAAGTGATGTAATTTTTGTTCTGTTGATAATAGAAAGTGGATTTAAAAAAAAAAATGTTATTATGGTTTGGTTTGTTTTACAGCATGCCAACAAGATTTTTATTGCTGAATCAATATTATGTGCCGTCCGTGATACACGCTTAGGCGATCATGTATCTTTCGATACATGACTAACGAGACAGATTTTTTTTGTCCCGCAGTAGGTAGCCATATCTTTCTGTGGGAGACCATTTGCCATTCAAGGCTATAGAACCTGGCCTGTCCTATTATTTACCCATAGCTGGGGAAGAAGATGAAGATTCATACCTTTCTCAAGGGTATTAGCACATAAGTGAATGTAAATGGCTTCGACTGGAATTCGAACTGTTAATATTTTTTCCAAAAAGTATTTCTGGTAATATTTTTTGCAAAAATGTATTGCCAGTAATATTTTCCCCAAAATAGTATTGCTGGTAATAATTTTTTCTTCAAAAATGTATTGCTGGTATTAAAACCTATTTTTACATGTTTTGACCCCCAGCAATTAAGAGGTGTTTTCACACTCCTCAAAACCGCCTGGTCAGAGGCCTTGCTGTCAGATGTAGTTTGTCATCATACCCAGGACAGTATTATTTATGATAATAATAATAAAATAATTATATCCTATATTATAATTGTGCTTGTCCCTCTCTTTGTTAGTTCGTAAAACCATTTTGCCCTGCAATACCTCATAATGGGCTATTCCTTTTGATCGCATGGAACATGGGGAAAAGATACTACTTGGTCTCACTGAAAAAAAAAAAAATGAATGAAAAAGAAAAATAAGATAAAATTGTTTAATATCTGTTTCAGTGAAATGGAAAAAAGTTGTCAATTTCAAATCTTTTCATTCGTACCCTCTTACTTCTTAAAATAATGTCCAGCATTCATATTTATGATTGTTATTGCAATATTTCATTGAAGTTAAGCTCAAATATTTAACAAGGCGATAGGGAAATTTCTACAGATGTTTTATTGTTGTAGAACATGCCATGAGCTTACTCACCCATTAACTTAAGAATTAAGTTTCATCAGAAAAATTCAGACAGGAAAACCATGAAATTTTCATGTGTTAAAACAATAACTTAACCCTTTTCATCCAGTTCTTTGATGTCTTTGTTAAGAAATATACCAACATGTGAAAAATCTTTCTCTCAATAATAGAGATATGTAGAAAACACCGTGTAGTATACTTATTGTAGACTAGCTGTAGAGCCCGGCATTGCCCAGGGATGTAACAGTAAGAGATAGATAAAGTATCGACCATCATAAAGACTGAAAAATAAAATTGACAAAGATTATTGTTTAAGGTTGACGGACACGCATGTCTTAATTAGTTTTATTTATTTATTTATTTTTTATGAATTGGTCAAACCCAAACTGAAACAAAAACATTGTTTTCAATCGTTATGAGTCTATCGATTGAATAGAATTTTATTATAAACAATTGTTTTGTAAATGGAATTTTTAAAGCATTCTGAATGTAAAAATAAAGAAAAAAGTGTGCAAGACAATAAGAAACACTACCTGCTAAAAAAAAAAGTGAAGTTTTGTTGAAATGGGTTGGAAAATGTAGGAAATCCGATCCCATATATGAACGAACACACACACACAAACAACCTGGGTTTTATAATAAGTATAACTCTATATGAGTTGTCCCCTTTCATTCTTGTGATGCCTCTTAATCGTGTTTTGAAATTGATTTTGTGCAAAAACAATTGTGTTTTTCCAATTTTTGGCACTGTCAGAACCACCGCAAGGTAATTTTATGCAGTCCTGTAAAGTTTTGTTGAAATCAGTTGAAAAATGTAGGAAATCCAATCCAATATATAAACGAACAGACACACACACACACAATCTGCGTTTTATAATAAGTAAGGTTAGCATCAAAGTGCCTTAAAAGCATTTACATTTTTATGAGTTATATTCTTTCTTAACAAGGATAAAATCTTTAAGATGAAAAATGTAGCTGAAATTATTTCTAAGTATAACCAATGTGTTGGACAATTTATTTTCCGGGGGGGGGGGACTTTATTGCATTCATAAATCAGTTTTTAAATACATATACATGAATTGAGAACAAATACACATCAAATATAGATCACATTATGTTGCTTTTGTTTAGCAGCATATCAATTGTCATAGGTTATTTAATGGCGAAATCTAAATATTTTGTCTATATTTCTGAGATGAGGTATTATGTAAACTATTTACATTGTTTGGACTATCATCCTCATCTATGTTGCCATATTTATCACAACATTTCGGCTGTTTTACGCTCTGGCTTTCTTCAAGTCCTTGACACATGGCACAGTGGATAAAGGTGTTAGTTAGATCCAGTGACAGGACCCAAAGAGTGTGAGTTCAGTACCTGGTTAAGGCGGTGGAGAACTTGAAGAGGGGAATTGACAGGCGATAACTGATAACTGACATCCATTAGACATGGCACATGGAACTAGAATAGTCTACCCCAGCAAGTGAAATAAAGGGTTCAGTTCGACATTCCAACCACCTGAAGAAGGCTGGAGCATACAACAGCCGGAACGTTATGATAAATATGGCATCAAAGACGAGAACGATAGTCTGAACAATGTAAATAGTGTCTAAATATTTTGTGCACAATTCTTTCATTTCATTTTATTTTTTTGAGATAATAATGGTTTAGTGATACATGCCTTTAATCCATAGCTGGGGGAGGAGAGATAGATTCATACCTTTTCCAAGGGTATTTATGCATAAGTGAATATAACGAACCCAATGGGAATTGGAACCCGGCTCTCTGATTAACAATTCCAAGTCATTACTGATTACACCACCTGCACATCCAAGCTTACAGTACCTAGTATTCCCAAACAATCACCCATCTAGGTATTGACCAAGCTCAAAGTTGCTTAACTTCGGTGTTCTTACTGGAACTGGTGTTACAATGGGATTTGGCTGTAAGCTATGGACCACAATCCGACATGTTTCAGTTTTATTAAAGCTTCCTCAGAGAATGAGCTGAGGAAGCTTTAATAAAAGTGAAACACATTAATATCCTGTCATACAGGGGCTGCAAAAGTAGGTATACTAGTATTGATATGTTTGTCTACTCAATACAATAGGTTTTGTATGTAAGATTTTTTTCATTACTGTATACCTACTTTTGCACCTTTGTAAATATTTCTTGAAGTTTTACCTATGCATTTTAATGAAAAAATATTACAGTTTATCATACTTCAGAATTATTGTCACTATTGTCATTTTTGGTTTTGATAATAATTTTTGATGCTGTTGCAATTATTTTAATATTAAGTTTGGATATATTATTTTGAATAATGGTTGTAAAGTTTGTAGGTAATATTATGTCTACTACTATTAAATATTATTATTTCTGATTTAATTGATTTTGTTGGCTTTTCTTTAGGCTGATAATAGAAAAATGATTATGATATATATATATATGTATATATAAATTAATTATATTAAGAAACATACAACTTTAAGGGTTCCTAAGATTATAATTTATTTCCTTAGGACCGGGATTTTGATTCTACTTCATCAGATCTCCATTTTCATACAAAAATATTGGTGATTAATTTTTCCAGGCTTAAAAACTTACATATTATTATTTTTAATTTACTTGCTCTGTTTTTACATTGAGCTTTCTGGATAACATCCTACTTGGAATTATCCATATGGGTTACCAAATAACTTCATTAACTAATATATTTATATATATATATTAGTTAAAAACTTATTATTATTTTTAACTTATTATTTTACCAAATAACTTCATTATTAACTAACTAACTAACTATATATATATATATATATATATATATATATATATATATATATATATATATATATATATATAGTTAAAAAACCTGCATATTAATATTATTTTACCAAATAACTTTGTTAACTAACTATATATATATATATATATATATATAGTTAAAAACTTATATATTATTTTTTTATTTATTTGCTTTGTTTTTTTACATTGAGCTCTCTGGATTACATTACCAAATAAGTTCATTAATTAACACACACATATATATATATATATATATATATATATATATATATATATATATATATATATATATATATATAATTAAATTTAATGAAAAACAGACCACTTTAAGGTACCATTACAATAATTTATTTCACCAAAATCTTTTTAAAGGACTCCGGATCATCAGGTAACAATTCCAACAACGAAATGAAAGGAAAAATGGGAATAGAAATTGATGGGTAGTGTAATTTTTGTAATTTAACAGGTAGATAAAGAGATAGGGAGGGGTTAATTTCATATCTCTCTTAAGCATGCTTTATATTGGGGTAGGAGGAGTGACCGAACCTTGACCTATTTAGATGGTTAACTTAACGGAAATGATATATAGGAATGGGAGGGGAGTGGGGAGAAAAGAAAAGGAAAAATGGAAAAGAGAGAGGAGACAGATGACAGTAATACAGATATATCTAAATGAGTGTTACGGCAAAGAGAGAAGGGAGAGAGGGAAGTGAATTGAAAGAGGCTGTAATTTTGTTTTGTAAAAGACAGATTTCAATGCTTTATAGAAATTTAGATATCTAAAAAATGATGAATGTTATCAATTTAAACATTTAATTTTTTAAGTAAATAGTTTAGGGACTTAATATAAGTTAACTACTATTTTTATTAGCACATTTATCGAGAACATATTAAAGAAATATTTAAAATTATAATAGTTTATTTACCCGACCAATTGTACTTCTATAATATTGTAAAAAAATTTTGGTAACAATAACATTTATATTAGTTTTACATTAATCTAATTTATGAATGTAATTTTTCTTTATTATTATATGGGTAAACTTAATTAAGGTTTAGGTTTCATTATTTAAAAACGATTTTGGTGAAATAAATTATTGTAATGGTACCTTAAAGTGGTCTGTTTTTCATTAAATATTAGCTCTGTATTCACATTGAGCTCTCAGGATTTCATCCTCCTTAAAATTACCCATTTGGTTTACCAAGTTCTTCATAACTTAACTATATATATATATATATATATATATATATATATATATATATATATATATATATATATACACACACACACACACATATGTACATACACACACCATATTTGATGGCATATAAGATGCACCACAATTTCAGGAGGGCAAATCAAGAAAAAATTAGCAATTAGTAAAATTAGTAAACCTACATATGACATATAAAATGCAGGGGAATTTTAAGATATTTTTAGTAAAAAAATGTGTGCCTTATATGCCGTCAAATACGGTATATATATTTTACACACTGCCAAAAATTCTTTTTTTAAATTCATAAAACTTGAATAATATTTGTTCTTGACTGTTTGCTTTTTCCTTTTGCAGCTTGCTTCTAGATATTATCAGAAGGCTGTTATGAATATTAATGAAAAGAAACAGTCTTTACAGTGTGAAATTTGTGGACTAGCATTTCACACTGAATCTCAACTTGAGACACATGTAAAAACACATATAGAGGATAGACAATATCATTGCGAAACCTGTGGTGCTAAATTCTCCACAAATTCCACTCTTAAGCAGCACATGTTAACACACACCGGAGAGAAACCTTTTAAATGTGAAATCTGCAAAAGCAGGTTTTCCCAAAGCTCCACTCTCAACCATCACATGTTAACGCACACTGGGGAGAAGCCCTTCTGCTGTGAAATCTGCGAAACAAGATTTTCAAGGAGTTCAAGCCTCAAGCTGCATATGAGAATTCACACTGGAGAGAAACCTTTTCACTGTGAAATCTGTGGAGTTAGATTTACCCAAAAAGCACATGTCCAGGTACACATGTTAAAACACACCGGAGAGAAAAATTTTCATTGCGAGAAGTGTAGTGCAACATTTTCCACCAATTCAAATCTCAAGCAACATATAAAAATACACACTGGAGAGAAAAACTTTCATTGTGAAATCTGTGAAGTCAGATTTACGAAAAATGCTCACCTCAAGGTACACATGTTAACGCACACCGGAGAGAAAAATTTCCATTGCGAGAATTGCAGTGCAACATTTTCCAGGAATTCAAGTCTCAAACAGCATATAAGAATACACACAGGAGAGAAACCATTTCACTGTGAATTCTGTGGCATCAGATTTACCCGAAATGCACTTCTCAAACAGCACCTGTTAAAACACACATTATAGAGAAGCCTTTTTGTTGTGTGGTGTGTAGCAAAGGTTTTTCTTGCAGTATGAATCTCAAATGGCATATGGCAGTCCATACTGGGAAGAAAAGTTTCTGCCAGTCTGGATTAGATTTTGTTATAACTAATTCTATAAAAAAAATCCACTCGTCAACAAACACTTGAAACATTTTTCCATTATGAGATTTTGGGGTTGTTTTGAATTCAGCATTGAGTAAATATGTGATATTGCACATTTGTCCTGGGTATGATAATAAACTACATTCTGCGGCAAGGCCTCTGTTTGGGGTGTTTGGAATTGTTGTCTTTTCCCAGGTTCACCCTGACCGAAGGTGGTAGCATCTGTTAGGGTCCCAGTTATTGGAAAATTAGTGAACGCACAAACTAGATTCAAAATATGAAAATACATCAGCAAAAATTACCAGCAATATATTTTCGTAAAAAACAAAAAAGCAATACATTTTTGGAAAAAAAAAAATTATCAAAGCTCATAAGAAAATTAAATGTTGTCATTAAATACCCTTAAAATGTTGATATGCCATTAAACAAACCAAACCTAATGATTGTGGAATTATTCCATGGGGATGAGAGTTGTGTAACATTTTTGTTTTTTGCAATGAAAATCTCAAATTCCATGTGGCAATTCATGCTGTACAAAATGAGGAATTGGAGATTAATACAGGATTTAATTTTAATTTAAAAAACTCTTTCAGGTGCCATGCAGATTTAGTCATCTTTAGTATGTTAAATAATAAGCCAGTCAGTTATGTTCTATGCGCTTAGGCAATCATGTATCTTTTGATACATGACTGACGAGACAGATTTTCAGGATTCAGATACAAATTGTCCCAAAATTTATTCTTTGGACATTCTCTTTTTCAAATTGGCATCCTTGTGAAACAACATTAAATCAAGTTATCAGACGACAACACATTGTCTAATGAAAACTATCTGCAAATCTTTTCCAATGTCATTAATTTTAAATAAACATTACCTAGGCTATTTTATTTGTTTGTTTAGTGGCATATCAACTCCTTATGGGTCATTTCATGCTGAAATTTAATTTTCTTGGGATCGTTTTTATTTCTTTTACAAAAATGTATTGCTGGTAATTTTTTTTTTTCTGTAAATGTTGCTGGTATTTTTGCTATAAAAATGTTTATACTTTCATAGTTTTGACCCCAGCTTGGGAGTTAATCTTTTGCCTATTGCTGGAACCCTAACAGGTGCTGCCACCCCAGGTCAGGGTAAACCAACAGCAATTAAGAGATGGTTCCACACTCCTCAAAACTTTCTGAACAGAGGCCTTGCTGCAGGTTGTAGTTTATTGTCATACCCAAGGCTGGTCTTGGCCATAATTGAAATGCTTTTCATTGGTAAATATTACATACATCCATATTTTTTTTTTTTTAATCATTTCACCTCAGGCAAGGCAATAAAATTTTTGAAATCTGCTCTTCCTTTTGAATAACCTTATACATATATATATATATACATACATACATATATATATATATATATATATATATATATATATATATATATATATATATATATACATATATATATATATATATATATATATATATATATATATATATATATATATATATATATATATATATATATATATATATATATATATATATATATATATATATATATATATATATATATATATATATATATATGCAATAATCATGGAAGCAATTCCTACAAAAATAATTGCATTTTATCATTATTTAATTAATAAGATTTTGCAAAAACATTTCTGTACTCGTTCTCATCAGCCTGCTTGGAGTCGTAACATCATAGATTTCATTATTATTACAAGATTTAACCTCTTCACTGCTACAGCTATCTCCAGGTGTATAAATCAAAAGGAAAGGATTGGGGAGGAAAATCATATAAAATATGGAATTTCTTGTGTTACACATGTTGCTGTGAATGGTTCATTCTAGTCAGTTTCTTTGCAATAATGTCTTATTCTGATTTGCATTAGCTGAAAAAAATGTACCTTTCCTTACCATATGACATGTATACATAAAGATGACCATAGAGTGGATCAATCAGAACATTTTGGAAGCAACAACAAAAAAAAACAAAAAAAAAACTGAATTTAATTCTCTGAACAATTCATAAAATATTTATTATTTATATTTCCTTGTGAATAAAAACTTCCATTACAGAAGTTGCGTTTCTTTACTTGTTATTCTCCCCACGAGGCTGGCATCCCGCTCTCACCCTTACACCATAGAAACCTTCAAATGTAGCCGTCTCTTCTACTCCAATAGCTTCATACCTCGCACCTCTCGCCAGTGGAACACCCTCCCCAATTACTGTTTCTCTGAAAGCTATAATCTCCAACTATTCAAATGTAATGTCAATCGACATCTCCAATTACCTTGATCTACCCACTATCCTTCTCCTCTTCCTTTCTCCTATCACTCTTATCTGCTCTCGCTCCAAATCTTCCGCAATCCCCTGCATCCTAGTGGCTTCACGCCTTGCTTGGGGCACAATGCTTAAAAAAAAAAACAAAAAAAAAAAATTACATATGAAGTTGGATGGAAAAGTATGGGGTCTGCTAATATAAAAGGAAAACTGCAACACATATCAACTCGACATTTAATCTCCTTCAAAGTAGTCCTCTTCTGAAGCCACACACTTTATCCAGTATTGTTTCCATTGATGAAAGCATTCTTCGAACATCTATTTAGGGATAATGAGCAGCTGTTTCATCACATTCTCTTGGATTTCATTGATGTCTTGAAATCTTGTTTCTCTTAAGTGGGATTTGATTTTTGAAGAATAAAAAGTTGTAAGGGATGCAGTCTGGGGAATATGGTTTGTGTAGGAACTAGTGAATGACCAAAAACTACTGCACAAGCCATGTATACTGATGGAGTTTGTGGTTTGGTGAGACACTCTCTACACGCTTTCCTCCCAAGCTCTGCTATAAATAACGGAAGTGAGAAACAATGTTATAACTTATGAAGGGGTTCAAGGCCAATCAGTGTTGAGCGACTTCACTCTGAATACTTTAGCTCTTTTACCATGGCAACAGTTCCAATACTTTTTGACCAGACCTCATATGTACTCATTATTTCAGACTATATGTGTTCATTTTCCTTTTTTAAAGTTCATGTAGGGATTTTTAATTGAATCCTGACATAAATTTATCTGTACCTATTGGTACATTTTTATTGACTCTTGTAAACATTCTTTATTGGTTTTTCTGCTATTACTAGTTCACATTGGGAAAACTTTTCAGCCAATTTCTCAAAATAGTCACTCATTATAGCAAGCCTTTTTGAGAAATTCATTGGTGTGAACAAAAAATAAACAATGCTACAATGTTCCCAGTTCAACCAGGAAGCTCTTCAAAAAAAAAAGAAAAGAAAAAGAAAGAAATATGTTATTTGGAAGAGTTTAGGCTAGATGTAAAATTAATACAAATGCAAGTTTCTGCAAATTATGGCTTCTGTTCTGAAAACATTCTGTTTGTGCATCAGACTGTTTAACAAGTGGAAGAGGTCAAAATGTCAAGACTGTAAAGCATGTAGATTAAATTATTCTAAGCTTAATTTTACAAGAATAGGTTTTAAATATGGAGATACGCAGAAGACACTGTAGAATTTCTATGTTTAGCAAGGTGTAGCTGCAAATAAGATGTTATGAAAACTTAGCTTGGCAGGAAAACAAAAATCAGAAAAGCTTATGGCCACATCACATTGAAACACTGGTTCCTGTAAAATCCCCAAAGTTAAGCAATGTCAAGCTTGGTCAGTACATAGATGGGTGACCACTTGGGAATATTAGGTGCTGTAAGCTTGGATGTGCAAGTGATGTAATGTATAATGTCTCAGAATTGTTAACTGAAGAGCTAAGATCCAATTCCTGTTATAGTCACTTACATGCAAATATCCTTGGGAACAGCATGAATCCGCCTCTTCTACCTTCTGGGTTAATTAGAATGCACTAGGCCGTGCAAAACTTGAGGCTTAAACCTAACCTGACTGCTGATGAGTGCTACTGCTGCTGTTTGTCATACTTGATTACACTCATTTGTTACAGCTACTGCTGCTATTGAAGACTTGTGGATTAAGGAAAAGCTTTGCGAATTTGATGACATAATAACTGTGAGTTTAGTCCTCGAGCAGGGCAGTGTATTCTTGGACTCAGTGGAAACATAGTGAGCAATAACTGAGCAGTATTAAAAATAAGAACTAGACGAGATATTTCTAGGCATGGCCAGTGGAACGAAAACAGTCTACCCCCATAAATTAAATAAAGGACTCAGTTGAGAATTCACTGTAGTATAGGTTACCCAGATTGATATATACATACACCTGACCTGATGAAGGCCGGAACTTTGTGGATAACAAGAGCAAAGATGAGGATGATAGTCCGATAAATAGTGATTTTCCCCATCCTGGAAATTCACACAAAAATCATTTTCGTTCATATTGTCCTTTGCATTAAAATATTAAGGTAGACATAGATAATATAGTTGCTATATTATTTACGTTTTACACTTAATAAATTAATAATTTCTTTATGGCATGCTATAAAGAAATTATTAAGTGCGGTGTTTGAAACGGTGTTAACCCAATTGTAGTATCCCATCTAATAAACGCCCGGACAACGTAACGACAATGCTATTTAATTTTAACTTAAATTTTGTAATCAAATACTTGTGTTGTTCATTCGCCACAGATACGTTGGAAAGAGTGTTATTAATAAACAGAAAAATAATGCAAATATAAATTTAGAAGAATGTACGTTTTCTCAATTCTATACCCTTTCGGGAATTCGACAATCAAGAATCAAGATTGAAATCAAGACTCTTTTTTATTTTATTTTTATTCATTTTCTGTCGAGTAGTGGAGTTTTTACTCGTTGCCTTTTCCACGGTTTTGCATTCTTTCTTCACTAGCCTCCCAATAAAGTTTAGAGAGGCTAGTATACCCTAAACCAGAAATGAGGAGTAAGAGACAAGGTGGAGTCTTTATGCCAAAAAAAAAAAAAAATTACCGTAAAAGACTAGGTTGGAATTTGAACTCGTCTCGTCGATTACACTTCGATAACCGCTGCGACAATCGTAGAAAAATAAAGTAAAAACAAAAATAATGAAATTTATCGGCAATATTTATGTTGTTTTATTGTTAATTTTTATTGTAAGGAACAAAATCTTCTTATCCACCGGTTGTAAGAAAATTGGGTCCAGGAACTAGACATTTTATTTTTTGCAGTCCTTTAAAAAATTTAAGTCATTTTTTTTTTTAAACTGGAGATTATTTGAGTATAGTATTGTTCATTACAAAATAATATTTTATAGAATGACAACGAAATCCCTAGTCAACAGGGCGCAACTCATATTTTTCCTGAAAAGTTCAGATTCACTTTGAAAAGGTGAGTTGAAGTCTGTATCTGAAAAAAATATTCCGTGAAAAAGCAGTTGATTTTTGTTCATTGTCGAAAAATATTAGTTTTCAAATTATTAACATTAGATAAAAAATCGGTAAAGGTTGTCTTTCTTTGGGATTTATTTTAGAACTTCAGGCTGATCGAAACATACAAAAAGGAAATGACAATATTGGAAAACTCATTTTTGCAACACGTTTTGTTTGTTAATTTTACTAATTTAATTAAAAAGGCAAAAATGCAACTATATATATTTTTTTTAAATTTGTATTTTTAAACAAAGATAAAATACTCTGTCAACGGTAAATTTAATCTCGTTGATAAAATGACTCAGTGTTCAAATTTAAATCGGAAAACAATGAAAAACTTTAACTTTCCACTCCAGTGAAGCTAAAAATGATGTATTTTTTTTGTTCTGTCTGTTATCGAAAATGAGTTTTTTTTATTTTTTTATTTAATTGTAGCGTAGTGATATGTAAATGAAATGACTGTTGAATTAGCATAGCTAAGGCATAAATACCCAAAAAGGAAATGAAAGCAAAGCACTAAGTTGTCGGTATGCGAGTATCCGATCGTATGATGGCCGGCAGAAAGGAGTCGTTCTGCTGCTAATAATATTCGCTCAAGCCACCGGATTCCATCCCCACCCCCATGAAGTACAACTCTTTTGGGAGGGTCAGTCAGTTGTGTACCATGCGTGATACACGCTTAGGCGATCATGTATCTTTCGATACATGACTGACGAGGTTGCTATTTCTTTCTGTGGTAGACCAATTGCCATCCAAAGCTATAGAACCCGGTCTATCCTGCTATTTACCGATAGATGGAGGGAAGTGGGAGAAGAAGAGGATTCATACCTTTCCCTAGGGTATTAGCACATAAGTGAATGTATTTTAATGGATTTGACTGGAATTCAAACTTGGCTCTCTGATTCCTCAATTCGAGCTGCTATTCACTACTCCACCATGCCTCCCTGTAATTCGGGAGGGTACTGGGTTTATTGCCCAGCAATGATGAGTAAATGTTGTTGCAGTGGGCCGAGAGGTGTGAGTGCCAATCGACCGTACAACTAAAAAAGGGGACACAAAGGCAAGGAGACAGCAATAGCAAAGAAGGGTGACAAACGCAGATGGTCAGTTGTAGATGAGGGAAATCGTGTCTTTAATTTTGTGAACGGTGGATAGTAAGGCGATAGAGGTTTGGGTCCTGTATCTGGACGGTAACTGTGCGCTGGAACTGGTTGCCAGTGGGTACTGGATCAGATCATCAGCGGGTGCTGGAATAGGTAGCAGGACATCAGTAAAGCGCCGCAAGAGTGAGCTGGAGACTGCTGGAAGCTGCATGAGTGAGCTGGCAACTCAGAGAGCAAGCAGTAGCAGAGAGTGAAGTGAGTGGAGCCTTGAAGAGTGGTGATCGAATGACATTCAGAAGTTAGCCCTGAAAAGGACTGTTTGAACAACTGCTGCTCAAAGTCGCAATTCAGGGAGACTCCCAGCTTCCTTGCTGGCGGTATTTACTTGAATCCCACGAGGTCAAGACATGACACAAGGTCGTTTTTCGTGGGAAACCCGAGCATTTCCCCATAGGGTCACTGGTCAAAGATTGGTCATAACATGTCAAAGCTTGGTCAATGTTTTGGTCATAACATGTCCAAGCTGGTCAAAGCTTAGTCAAGTTTTAGTCCAAATTTTGGTCATAACATGTCCAAGTTGGTCAAAGCTTAGTCAGGTTCTGGTCCAAGTTGGTCTTGGCTTGTCTTAGCAGGTCATGATATGGTCCAAACTAGACTTAGACATGATTGCAACCCAGCCCGAAGACTGGGTTGTGGCCTGGCCAGCGGTATTTATTTGACTCCCATGAGGTCAAGATGTGACACAAGGTCGTTTTCCGTGGGAAACCCGAGCGTTCCTGCATAGGGTCACTGGTGAAAAGATTAGTCATAACATGTCCAAGCTGGTCAAAGCTTAGTCAAGTTTTGGTCCAAGTTGGTCTTGGCTTGTCTTAGCAGGTCCTGATACGGTCCAAACTAGACTTTGCCATGGTCGCAACCCAGCCCGAAGGCCGGGCTGCTCCCTGGCTAAAAAAAAAAAAAGTCACTGGCATCTATATAAGACTGTTCATACAAGGGAAGCGGTGATGCTAAACAAGTAAATGAATATAATTAATTTCAGGCCATATTAATTACAGTCAAAATGTGTTTGTTGACTGTATTTAAATTAATTTCAGTTCGAAATTAAAGGTCTTTTACTTTTGTTTAGTGGCGAAAATTGAGTTTTGTGGGGTTTTTTTTGTCAGTTTGAAAGGAGGTCATTGCTATTTTTAGCACACGAGGGTTGTGACCTTTCTCTACCAGCAGGCATATCCGAGATTGTTTACGCAAGGTAGGAGTGGTGATCGGGCACACTGCGACAATGTAATTATGAAATTTTAGGAAAATGCATTTTCTGGACATTGCTTTCATTTGTTCTTGCTACATAAATTCACTAAAATAGATTGCAAGCATCTAAACCAAAAATCCTTTTAATTGTAGGTGAGACCACGAATATTTTGAGCATGTATCTTCCTATTCATTGGATGGACAAGCTGTCTGTAATTTTTACCATGTCTTTTTATGGATTAGACATCCTTGATTCTAAATTGTGATTATTAAAAAAAAAAAAAATAGATAAGATAAAAGAATCTGAGTACTAAATAATGTGAGAAGAAAATATTTAATGTCCAGAAAATTATTTAAAATATTTTGTTCGATAGTTCACAAACATTTTTGAATAAAAAGATTTTTTTCATTTATGAAATGGTAAATAATAAATCTTTATAAAATAGTAAAAAATGAAATGCTAATCTTTATAAAATAGTGAAAACTGAAATGCTAATCTTTATAAAACAGTAAAAACTGAAATGCTAATCTTTATAAAACAGTGAAAACTGAAATGCTAATCTTTATAAAATATTAAAAAATGACATGCTAATCTTTATAAAATAGTGAAAACTGAAATGCTAATCTTTTAAAATAGTGAAAAAAAATAATCTTTCTAAAACAGTAAAAAATGAAATGCTAATCTTTATAAAACAGTGAAAACTGAAATGCTAATCTTTATAAAATATTAAAAAATGAAATGCTAATCTTTATAAAATAGTAAAACTGAAATGCTAATCTTTATAAAATAAAAGTGAAAAACTGAAATGCTAATCTTTATAAAACAGTAAAAACTGAAATGCTAATCTTTATAAAACAGTGAAAACTGAAATGCTAATCTTTATAAAATATTAAAAAATGACATGCTAATCTTTATAAAACAGTGAAAACTGAAATGCTAATCTTTATAAAATATTAAAAAATGACATGCTAATCTTTATAAAATAGTGAAAACTGAAATGCTAATCTTTATAAAACAGTAAAAAATGAAATGCTAATCTTTATAAAATAGTGAAAACTGAAATGCTAATCTTTATAAAATAGTAAAAATGAAATGCTAAAAATAGTAAAAAATGAAATGCTAATCTTTATAAAATAGTAAAAAATGAAAATGCTAATCTTTATAAAACAGTAAAACTGAAATTTATTGAAATGCTAATCTTTATAAAACAGTAAAAAATGAAAAAAAAAATGAAAATCTTTATAAAATAGTGAAAACTGAAATGCTAATCTTTATAAAACAGTAAAAAATGAAATGCTAATCTTTATAAAATAGTGAAAACTGAAATGCTAATCTTTATAAAACAGTAAAAAATGAAATGCTAATCTTTATAAAATAGTGAAAACTGAAATGCTAATCTTTATAAAATATTAAAAAATGACATGCTAATCTTTATAAAATAGTAAAAAATGAAATGCTAATCTTTATAAAACAGTAAAAAATGAAATGCTAATCTTTATAAAATAGTAAAAAATGAAATGCTAATCTTCATAAAGCAGTAAAAAATGAAATACTAATCTTTATAAAATATGAAAAAATGAAATGCTAATCTTTATAAAATAGTGAAAACTGAAATGCTAATCTTTATAAAACAGTAAAACTGAAATGCTAATCTTTATAAAAAAAATGAAATGCTAATCTTTATAAAATATTAAAAAAAATAATCTTTATAAAATAAAAACTGAAATGCTAATCTTTATAAAACAGTAAAAAATGAAATGCTAATCTTTATAAAATGGTAAAAAATGAAATGCTAATCTTCATAAAGCAGGAAAAAATGAAATGCTAATCTTTATAAAATATTAAAAAAATGAAATGCTAATCTTTATAAAATAGTAAAAAATGAAATGCTAATCTTTATAAAATAGTAAAAAATGAAATGCTAATCTTTATAAAATAGTGAAAAATGAAATGCTAATCTTTATAAAACAGTAAAAAATGAAATGCTAATCTTTATAAAACAGTAAAAAATGAAATGCTAATCTTTATAAAACAGTAAAAAATGAAATGCTAATCTTTATAAAACAGTAAAAAATGAAATGCTAATCTTTATAAAACAGTAAGAAATGAAATGCTAATCTTTATAAAAAAGTAAAAACTGAAATGCTAACCTTCATAAAACAATAAAAAATGAAATACTAATCTTTATAAAATAGTAAAAAATGAAATATTGCATTGTATCTTCTGGTTCACATTCCTTCCTGATCTTTTGAACAGGAGAAGAGGTTTCCCCAGTTTGAGGACTGGGTTTCCAGCTTTTGCAATAGTCTTCTTATTCTCTCTCACTCCCAGTAGTCACTCATGTCTTAGTGGCAATGATGCCTTGCTTGGGATGGGGATTTTCTAAGTGTAGCTTAAATATGACAAAAGCCTGAAAGTATAGGACACCCAGTGTGACTCAAACTCACTACTCAGCAATAATTGTTCTAGTGACACAAACTTGCTAACTCATTTTCATTTCCTGTACTAAGCATAACATAGCACTAGGCCAAAAATATGGGACACTCAATAACGATTGAACTCACTATTCAGAATTTGTGGGGATGGTAATAATTTCTTTTATTGATGCAAATCCTACTAATTAACCAATAGCTAGAGGAAAAAAAGGTAGTTTCATGCCTTTCCCAAGGTTATTTGCATATAATTGAATATAACAAACCCAACTGGAATTGGAACTCAGCTCACCAATTAACAATTCTCAGCCATTATCCAATAAACCACCACATACAGCACTTGGTATTCCCAAATGGTCACTCATCTAGGTAATGATCAGGCTCAATGTTGCCTAACTTTGGTGATCATACAGGAACCAGTATTTCAATGTGATATGTCTGTAAAAAAGAGATGATTAGAATTTTAATAAAACCTAAACATATGATGAAAGTGAATTTATACATTTTCTCTGTTCTTGAGAACTGACAACAAGCACTATTTACTAGATTGTTTGTTTACACTATTTATTTGTTATATTATCTATTGGAATGGTTGGCAAAACATCGGCTAATTGTCAATTGATTCAAACTTTATAAAATGGTAAATGATAAGGATTTTCTTTTAGTTGGTTCACATATTTTAATAATTTAGTAAATATATATAAATTTATGAATAAAAAATTGTTTTCGTATTAATTAGCTAAGGATAAATATTGCATTACATTAGTTCAAGTTGTATTAGTTTTTTAGAAGGTTGTAAATATAAAATTATTCTTTTTAAATAAACAATCTAATAAATAATTAGAGTTCAATATTTGTGTTGTAAATTCTCAAGAACAAAAAATGTATAAATTCACTTTCATCATATGTTTAGGTTTTATTACAAATCAAATCATTGCTTTTTAAAACATTAAGCACTGCTGAGGAGTAAAGGTAGTTAAAATAGTAGCAGTGTCAAGGGAAAACCGTCCTTTAAACATGCTGGTGTTTTGTGGGCATGAAGGTCCAAATTTGCCGAAATGTGCATAGAGGATATTTAAAATGTGTTTTTGTTTGAATATCTGTTGCATTTACTTAGATTTCATAATTCATTAATCCAGGAAGCATTGAATGCAAGTCCTGGATATGATAATAAACTATATCCAGCAGCAAGGCCTCTGATTGGGAGATTGGAGGTTTTGAGGAGCATGGAACCAACGCTTACTTGCTGCTGTTCCCAGGTACACTCTATGGGCAAATAGTGACCCCCCCCCCAAATGCTATTAAAGTATAAAAATACAAGCAATGCATCTTTGTGTAAAAAAACAATAAATAGCAACACTACCTATTTGTAGTAAAATTAGCAACAATACCTACTTATAGTAAAATTAGCAATAATACATTTTTAAAGCAACATGACCAGCAATACCTTTTATCTGTAGTTGAAGGCATTAAATTGTGTTTAAAATATATTTAGTTGAGGCCATAAAATTGTTCAAATTATTTACATTTTGGCATTGAATGGCTCATGGATGTTGATATGTCGCTAAACTATACCAACCAAACAACCAACATGAAGGAATTCTTTCATGACATTAAGCCATATAATATCCTACAATTTCTTAAAGAAATCAAAAAGTATTCCAAAATCCAACTTCAACAAAACTACAATATAAAACACACATATCATCGCCTTCTAGTAATTGTCCACACAAACATGTACATGCACAAAAGCTGAGTGTCATCTACCATGTATTCAATTGTGAAAGCAGAATAACATAACATATTTTTATTACTTCAAAGCTCACTAGAAAATTAAATTTCAGTATTAAATGACCCATAAGGAGTTGATATGCCATTAAATAAACAAACAACAAAAGCAACAACAGTAGCGAACACAGGAGTAGCTTTTGGTTCATCATTGTCAAACTGGTTGCTAGGATCAAAATGTTAGAGGCTTACAGGGATATCAGATTGAAACACCAATTCCTGTACCATCACTGTATACACTGAGGAGAAGCCTTTCCGTTGTGAGATGTGTAACAAAACATTCCTTACAAATTCAAGTCTTCAGCTGCATATGAGAATACACACTGGAGAGAACCCTTTTACACTGTGAAATTTGTGATGTCAGATTTACACGAAAGGCACATCTCAAACAGCACATGTTAACACATGCATAGTAGAAAAGCCTTTCCATTTTTTTAGAATATGAATCATAAATGGTATATGATAGTCCACAATGGAGAGAAAGCTTTTTATGCAAAATATGTGGAGTTATATTTTCTCAGAATTCATTTCAGTAAAGAAATTCATTGACACGCATTTGAGAAAGTTTTTCTATTATAAGATTTTGGGGTTGCAAATTCTTGCAATTCAGCAATGAGTAAGCATATGTTAAGGCACACCATTGCAAAATTGGCTTACAGCCACATTGTGTTGAAACACTAGTTCCTGTATGATTACCAAAGTTAAGCAACCTCGAGCCTGTTCAGTACCTAGATAGGTGACCACTTGGGAATACCACGTGCAATAAGCTTGGATGTATGGGTGGTGTAATGGATAATGACTGAGAATTGTTAATTGGAAAGCAGAGTTCCTATTCCATTTGGATGTGTTATATACCCTTACACGCTAACACCTTTTGTGAAAGATATGAATCCGTCTCTTCTACTCCCAGCAATGGGTTTTTATATCTCAAAAAAAAAAAAAAATTCTTACAATCTAAAAATATTTTCTGGTTTTAAGTAACTTGCAATGGGTTAATAAGCCATAGGAAATGACTGAATCAATCAAAATGTTTACAGTGTGTAGAAGCCCTAATGGCAAGCTAGGAACTAACACAATGTTTAAAATAAAGAAAAATGTTATTAATTAAGCTAGGATAAGATAAAGAACAAATTGTAAATGTTTATCAATTATCAGCTCACTTTTATTAAAGCTTCTCCTAAGATACGTATAAAAAGAAATTCTGTTTCTTTTTACTTTTGTGCTGTTTGATTTTCATTGGTTAATCATGTTTCACATGCATTTGACTTGTTGAACTAACATTAATATAATTTCTGGCATTCTGAATTTAAGAAGATGTTATGCATCTATTCAAAGTTTCGAGAAATTGATAGATTCCAAGCCTGAAAAAAAGTAAATATTGCTTAATGTATGTAAGTGTCTAAAAATTCTAATTTGTCTATGTGGGATTCAGATGATAATGTATATTCGTAAGTGTGGGTGTATGTCTAGTAGATATTACGCTTGATGGTTTTCCGTGTGTTGATTTGGGAACATTCATACATACATAGAGTATACTTTAGATAAGCATACATTAGATTCTTTATGAATGGATTCAACAAAGGTTAGTGATTTAATATAATGTTTTTTACATAATGTTTATAGTTGGTAATATTGTTATTAGTAGGCCCTGAGCTATATGATTGAATACTTTTAGTAACAGCTGTACATAGTATAACAGTTATTGTATACACGTATATACATTCTTTTTATAGATACAAATATTTAAGTAAATGCTCTGTTTATAATAGACAGTATTAACAGTATTTACTTAAATATTTGTACCTATAAAAAGAACATATAAACATAAAAATGTCTTAAAATAATTGTCGGACTTTGTCCATTTCATACAAGTATATGTTTTAAAAGTAGAATGGACTATTTTTTGAGGATTAATTGAACAGTAAATGCTCTGTTTATAATATTGGAAGCTATATCAACCAAACAACCTTGTCGTAAAGTTAAGATCATGAGAGATTCTCTCTTGTCTCTTGTCGTAAAGTTAAGATCATGAGAGATTCCTTTAAAATAGCAAATTATACTCTTGTATTTGTTGAAAACTGGGTAGAATGTTGCATTTTGGGGAAATTTGGGCAGTGTTCTTAAGGAATAAGAATACTAGAGAAAAGTGAAAATTCAGCAATATTTAATCTTTGTGTCCATAAAAATGTCATGTCAAATGGTTATTCTTTTGACACTGATTACTGTATACAGTTTTGATTCCTTCAGAAACATTTATTGTTTCTAAAAAGTGGTGATAACAATTTTAATAAACCCCAGACATTTGAAAATGGATTTATTCATTTTCTTTATTGTCAAGAATTTATTTTAAAAATTGCAATCACCTCAAGCAAGGCGATAAAACCAAAAAGACACGGGGTGGGAGGTTACTCGGTGTGGAAGTAATAGAAAAAAACGTTACTAAGGAGTGAGAACAAAAGAAGAATAATCAGGAGGACAGCAGATAGTGATTGACATTGCATTTAAACTTTTGAAGATTAAAGTTGACGGGAAAGCATGGAGCTGGAAGGGAGCTCCATAAGGAAGAAGACATCATGGATATGACAATAAACTACATTCCGCAACAAGGCCTCTGATCAGGAGGTTTTAAGGAGTGCAGAATCATTTCCTAATTGCTGTTGTTCCCAGGTCCAGCCTGACCCAGGGTGGTAGCACCTGTTAGGGTCCCAGCTGTGGGCAAATAGTTGACTCTCAAGTTGGGGTCAAAACACTATAGTAAAAATACCAGTAATACATTTTCATAGTAAAAACAAAATTATCAGCAATACATTTTGTAAAAAAAAAAAGAAAATTACCAGGAATGCATTTTTTGAAATGAAAAATTACTAGCATAACATTTTTGTAAAAGAAATTACTAATGCTCCCAAGAAAAATTTTGGCATTAGATGACCCATAAAGTGTTGATATGCCACTAAACAAACAAGTGAGAAAAGAAACTGCTAGCACAGTACTTACAGTTACATCTAGCCAACTCAAGTGTAAAATGACAACTAAGATATTAAACACTATTTATTTATTAGACTAAATAAAAAACTTGTTTTCATAGTGTTATGATGTTGATTTGGGGTTAGTAGAGACAAACGCCAAATAACACGTAACAATAAAAAGGGTTTTAATAGGTTGGTAAAAAGGTACAGAAATTGCCTGAGTAGTCAATAACTAGCTCAGCTAAGAACTTCTCTGTCTATCTATCTTCCTCATGTCAACTGACATGCCACTATTTAAAGTCTTTGTTCACAGACGCAGACAAGTTCATCTTCAAGAGGGGTGGTAGGTTTCTGACACAACACATAGTTATTTATAAAATGGTAAATAATAAACATTGCATTGTAGTTTGTTTACATATTTTGATTTTTTTTAATGTCTTTTTTACTTTTTATATTGCATTGTTTAGAGATTTGGGAGAAGCTTTAAGAAAAGAATCCAAGAGAAAAAAAGTTTTGTTTTTCTTACATTCATAATGCCAAAATAATGTGTTCTTGATTAATTAATTTTTCTTTTTTCCAGCTTGCATCTTGACAGTACTGGAAAGAGGTATGAATCTTCATTGACAATTAAGATATCAAACACTATTTATTTATTAGACTAAATAAAAGAAAGTATTTATAAAATGGTAAATAATAAATATTGTGTTGTAGTTGGTTTACAAACTTTGATAATTTTTTTATACATTTTTTAATAAAAAGGATTTCTTTTCAAATTTCTTTATAAAATGGTAAATAAGAAATCTTTATAAAAGTTAAATAACAAACGTCACATTGTACTTGGTTCACATATTTTTATAATCTTGTAAATGAGTCAAAAGTGTATACAGTAATAGTAATGTCAAGAGAATAACTCCTTTTTGATATATCATTTTTTTTTTTGTGGGTATGAAGGTTAAACATGGCCACAGAAAGAATATTTCGGTACATCACTGCCAATTTATTTTAGAATCTGATTCAAAATTTCCAAATAAGATATTCAAAAATAGTTTTTGCTTGAAGACTTATTGTTAACTTATATTTCAACTTTTGGATTATCTTTGTCAAGCATCTGGATTGAATGAAAATGGAGAGACAGCTACTACACAATGTGTAGAAGCCATGATGTTAACAAAAGAACTTAAAAAAATATTTGAAATAGCAAAATGTTTTTAATTAAAATACTTTACTGTTGTAAACTTTCAGACATGCATTATATACACATATGTGTTTGAAAAGTAGTTTAAAATTAATTGAAAGATTAGTGGAACAATATTTCTGCCGTCATTCCCTCTTGTCATAAATGTGAGGGGATAAGAGATTCCTTTAGAATAGCAGATCATATCCTCTACTTGATGGATACTGCATTTAATGTTGCATTGTTTGGAGATTTGAGAAGAAGCATTAAGAAAAGAATCCGTGAGGAAAAAGGAAGTTTTTGTTTTTCTTACATTCATAATACCAAAATAATGTGTTCTTTACTGATTAATTTCTTTTTTTTACAGCTTGCATCTTGACAGTACTGGAAAGAGGTATGAATCTTCATAAAAAGAAAAAGTCTTTACAGTGTGAAATTTGTGGATTAATAGCTCGCAGAGAGTCTCATCTGGAGAGACATGTAAGAACACATATAGGAGAGAAACCATTTCATTGTGAGACATGTGGAGCTAAATTTTCTGCAAATTCAAGTCTCAAACAGCATATGCTAATACACACTGGAGAGAAACCTTTTTCATGTGAAACCTGTGGAGATAGATTTACTATAAATTCAAATCTCAAGCAGCACATGCTAACACACACTGGAGAAAAACCTTTTCCATGTGAAATCTGTGGAGTTACATTTTCCCAAAGTTCCACTCTCAACCAGCACATGTTAACACACACTGGAGAGAAGCCTTTCATGTGTGAAATATGTGAACGGAGATTTTCCAGGAATTCAAGTCTCAAATTGCATATGAGGATACACACTGGAGAGAAACCTTTTTACTGTGAAATCTGTGAAGTCAGATTTACCCAAAATGCACACCTCAAGGTACACATGTTAAAACACACAGGAGAGAAAAATTTCCTTTGTAAAAAGTGTAATAAAACATTTCTAACAAATTCAAGTCTCAAGCTGCATATGAGGATACACACTGGAGAGAAACCTTTTCACTGTCAAATCTGTGGAAACAGATTTACACAAAGTGCACACCTCAGGCTTCACATGTTTAAACACACTGGAGAGAAGCCTTTCCATTGTGAGATGTGTAGCATAACATTTCTTACAAATTCAAGTCTTCAGCTGCATATGAGAATACACACTGGAGAGAAACCTTTTCACTGTGAAATTTGTGATGTCAGATTTACACGAAAGGCACATCTCAAACAGCACATGTTAACACATGCATAGTAGAAAAGTCTTTCCATTTTTTTAGAATATGAATCGTAAATAGTATATGATAGTCCACAATGGAGAGAAAGCTTTTTATGTAAAATATGTGGAGTTATATTTTCTCAGAATTCATTTCAGGAAAGAAATTCATTGACACGCATTTGAGAAAGTTTTTCTATTATAAGATTTTGGGGTTACAATTTCTTGCAATTTAGCAATGAGTAAGCATATGTTAAGGCACAGCACTGTAAAATTGGCTTATGGCCACATCGCATTGAAACATCAGTTCCTATATGATCACCAAAGTTAAGCAACCTCGAGCCTGGTCAGTACCGAGTTCCAATTCCAGTTATGCACAAACACCCCTGATAAAGGTATAAATCCACTTCTCCACCTAGCTATGTGTTAATTAGTAAGACTTGTATTGTTAAAAGCATTATCTCAAAAAATGCATACAAAATATATAGACTTTGGCATTAAATAACCCCCATAGATGTTGATATGCTACTAAACAAAAACAGTTGACCAACTATTGTGAAATTATTTCACGGTGATATGAATTGGGTAGCAGATTTTTAGGAATGCAAATCTCAAGTGCCATGTCACAATCTGTGCTGTACAAACTGAAGAGTTAAATTTTCCCAGAATTCCAATGTCCCTTTTTAAAAAAATAAACCATATACACTCTCTTTGTCAGAGAGGCATTCTCGTGAAAAGATATTTTGCCAAGTTATTTTACAGTGGAACAGAGTGCAATAAAAAATAGCTGCTGGCTTTTATCAACATTATTAATCTGAAGTAAACACAGGCTTGATAAAGTAAAGATAACACATTCATGTGAGCATATGTACACACACATGTAATCATTATATAATTAAGATTTTGTTAATATTTTCCATATTCACATCAAGTTGCTTGAAGTCTTGAAATCATGGCTTTTATTGTGAAGTTTGTAACAGAACATTTACTTGGAATATGACTCTAAAAAAAGAGTATGACAATGCACACTGGAGAGAAGCCTTTCTCCTGTGAGGTGTGTAGCAGAACATTTTCTTGGAATTTGATTACAAAACAGCACATGGCAGTCCACACTGGAAGGAAGCCTTTCTGCTGTAAAATGTGAGGAGTTAGATTTTTTCATAATTCATCCCACAAAAAATACTTGATAACACACACTTGTGAAAGTTTTTCCATGATTAAATTTGGGGATTAAATTTATTTAGAATTTAGTTAATGAATATTGTTACAAGATTATTCTACTGTCGTGTGGATTGTGTAACATGTTTTTTAGTAGTGCAAATTTCAAATTCCATGTGGCAATCCACACTGGACTGAGTGAAGAGAAAGATTTTCACTGAATTCAGATATCTATTTTCTCAAAATTCATACCTTGTACACTCTTGTTGTCGGTCTGGCATCATTTTATAACTGCGTCAAGTTATCAAGCAGTGGAACAAAGTCTAGTAGGAAGTAGCTGTTTGCCTTTTCCAATGTCATTAATCTGAATTAAACACTGTCATGGGTGTAATTTGAATGCTGTTCACTGGTAAACATTACACATGTTAATATGCACATATAAACACACCACATACACAAAAAAATGCTGCAGTCTATATTTCTCTGTATATGTGGTTGCTTGACAAAATTAACATATATTGTTAAATATAACAGACAATGAATGGCTATTTGATCATGAGCCATTCTAAACTCTGTATATTTGCTTTAATTTCTAATGGCTATTATATATATATATATATATATATATATATTAAGAAATGGACAAAGTCCAACAATTTATTTAAGACATTTTTATGTTTAACATTCTTTTTATAGATACAAGTATTTTAGTAAATGCTCTGTTTATAATAAACAGTATTAAATAACATTTACCGGCCTGAATGTCCGAGAAATTTTCATAGAAAATATCCGTCCTTTGACAGGATTCGAACCTGCATCCTATACGGAACCGTCATTTAGCTTAACGTGCCTAACCTCTCGGCCACAAAGGATCGTTCGGTTGGCAAGGTCAAATTTACTGCTTATAAACTTCAATCTTCCATGAATCTCGTACATTCATAACTGCTCATGGCATATCAAATGTAAACAAATGACGTCATACATTAAGAAATGGACAAAGTCCGACAATTTATTTAAGACATTTTTATGTTTATGTTCGAATGTCCAAAAAAAATATATTAATATATATATATATATATATATATATATATATATATGAATTGGGATCAAATATGGACTGGAATCTGATAGGATAAGGAACAAATAGGAAATGTTGGTAGGGGAGTTATAACTGGGTAAAAAATTATAAAGCCCATAACATAACTACAAAAATACTCATAAAAATGAGAACCAGCAAGACATGGGAACAACCAAATGAGTATTATTTATTATCTGGTTGTATTGTGGTGTTGCAGAAATTGGAGACAGTAACACTGAGTAAAATTGTGAGTATGGGGTCAAATGTAGATCAAATATGGATTGGAATCTGATAGATAAAATAAAGAACAAGTCAAAAGTGTATACAGTCTTTCTTGTATGTTTTCTTTCTTATAGATGTGTGTAATAAATGTCCAGATAATTGAGTTGGAAAAATACAAGTGTGTGCAGTTTTTTTACTTTGAATTTTTGAGTGCTAAAAGATAACTATTACTATTATGGCCTGAAAAAGGTAAAGGAGATGAAATTTTCATTGATGTATGTGTTAATGACCTGTTCATGTGAACTGCTTTTCCAATAGTGAGAATGTTAGATGTTTGTGAGTGTAAAGGAGAAAAGTGGTCGATCCTCATTAGTTTAGAATAAGTGAATCATAATTGTAATTGTTATAATTATTTTTTACAATATAATGTTTATTTATTCTTTATGGCTACGACATAATTATAATTATTTTTTACAATATTATAAATGTTTATTTACTTTTTATGGATACGACACATTTTTAAATCTGACATGTTTTGCTTTTATTAAAGTATCACTAGAGAATGAAATATGGAGAAAAAGAAAGATAAAAACTTCTGGTATTTTTAATTTTTGTGTCGTTTATCATTGTTTAAGCAGACTTAACATGCATTTGTTTTGTCAAGCAGTGTTTATGCGTATAATTTATGTGTGTAAGTGTATCATAATTCTAGTTTGTCTATGCAGGATTTTTCTTGACAAGACAAATGCATGTGAAGCCTGCTTAACCAATGAAAAACAACACAAAAATTTAAAATACCAGAATTTTTTCTCTTTCTTTTTTTCCATTCTCTGATGAAGCTTTAATAAAACAAAACATATTAGATTTATAAATGTTTCCTATTTGTTCTTTATCCTATTATATATATATATATATATATATATATATATATATATATATATATATATATATAAATAAATATATTGTTAAATATAACAGACAAGGAATAGCTATTATATTTAATCATGAGCTATTCTAAATTTTGTATATTTGCTTTAATTTCTGGTGAAAATAAAGATAAAAATTGTCCAACATTTGGATATTTTTTATTAACTTTTCTTTGATCTAAGCTTTCAGCTCACATGAGCCATCTTCAGTGTGGTTATACAGACATTTAAACAAAAATGTTCACCATCAAAGATGATATTCTGTCATGTTGACAGAAGATTGCTATGTGATGATAATGTTCATGGAATAGCAGACGCATGCCATAAATTCATGATGCAGTTCTATGACGTCATACCACATGAGAGACCAAAATATTAACAACAGAATCATATGTCTAGATGCATTGTAATGTGTTGTGACTAGTTTGAAATGTAATTTTGTTGAGTGTGGGTTGCTTTGTTTTAATGTAGATGGCCTCCAATATCTGAAGGTATGTGTGAGTATTGTTGTGTTATCAACTAATATCTTTCTAATATTATGTACATGGCTATGTTTTTCTAAGGAATGTTGTTTAATAGAACTAAGATCAGAAAGGTGACAGGTGAGTCTACGGGAGAGAGTGGTTGTAGTAAAACCAATATATGTAGTGGGTTTATTATTAGTATCAGAGATACAATATCTGAATGGGTATGATACACTACATTGTTTTTTGTACAGGGTTATTAGAGACTATGAGGTCAATTTTTAAAATTTTTTATAACATATATATATCATATATATTACATTATAAATTAATGATTTAAAAATATGGTTTCATCACTGCACAGGAATTACCATGTTTCAAAAACAGAAACTAAAATCTTCAAATTCAATTATATCATAAAATTAAAAGCATTAGTTCTGTTTCATCTTCAAGTGAATTTTGGAATAACTTATTTTGAAATTTTCTGAGTTTTAAAAGCACATATATTCATAATTTTTGTTTTCAAGGATACGGAGAAATCCAATCATTTAAACAGGGTCAGTAGCATCTTCTTTTTTTATTAACTATTGTATCAATTATGTATTATCTTTTCAAATGTAATACATAATTGATACAATAATAGTTCATAAAAAAGAACATGCTACTGCCCCTGTCTAAATGATTGGAAATTGATAACTGTTTTGTAAAAATACAAATATAAATAAGAACACCGGATTATATATCTTACTGTTCTTTCTTTTTTTACTATAATATATTATAAAAAATTTAAAACAATTGGCCTCATAGCATCTAATAACCCTAAAACCATACAATATATATATATATATATATATATATATATATATATATATATATATGTATGTATGTATGTATGTATGTACCCAAGTATATAATTGGTATATACGGAATGAATTCCAATAACCAACAATTACTATTCTTAAAAGAATGCTCAATACAAAGTAGAGCAGATATAATCATTTTTATAAAAAAAAAGAATTATAACATAAGTATGTTATAAAATCACTACAAAAATAGCCATTTTGTTTCAACACACTCTGTGTCTTATCAAGTGATGATGTTGTCATCACTTGATAAGACACAGAGTGTGTTGAAACAAAATGGCTATTTTTGTAGTGATTTTATATACTTATGTTATTTAAAAATAATATATATAATCAGGAAGTTAATTCTGCTTGGGGTCTCGGGAATCATGGCTATTATTGCCATTACAATATTCTTGCTTGTTTGCTGACAGCGTTCTCCATGGTTATAAATCAAGCCAGTGGTGGATTCATTTGCTTAGCAAAGAAAGGCTTGGGGAGGAAAATTCCATATAAAATATGGAATCTTCTCTGTTAGACATGTTGCTGTGAATGGTTCATGTAAGTCAGTTTTTTATTCTGATTTGCATTAGCTGAAAAAAATATACCTGTCTCATTTTTTATGGCTTGTATGCATAAAGAAGACTATAGAATGGATCAAGCAGAATATTTTGAAAACTCCAAAAAGACTGGCTTTTTTTTAATCCTTTGGACAATTTTTGAAATTTTTACTGTTAATATTTCCTTATAATAAAAAAAAAACCTTTTTGTATAAAAAAGGCTATATTTCCTTGTGCACTTTTCTACTCACTATAGCTGCAGTCTATATTTCTCCACATATATGGTTGTCTTTTTTTTAAAATTGCTGATAAGCAAATCAGATTTTTCTGCTATTGCTTGTCTAGTGCAGATGGGGAAGTGCTACTGCTACTTTCTCATACAGTTACTCTTTCTCTGTCAATCTTTGTAGCAAGCTTAGTTCTTCCATGTGAATTGAACATGAACAAGGTGATCCTCGTGCTAAATTTATTGAATTTAATTTTTGACATAAACTTTGTGATAAATTCTTTAATAAGCATCATTTGTCATTAATTTCACATTGAAAAATGTTACCTTTGTTTTTAATGTCTTCTATTTGTAAACGACAGAAAACTTCAAAGAAAATAATACCTGTTTGTTGTTAAAGAAAACAAATTATTCATAAAAAAATTAATTTTATATTTTATCGTCATAGAGAAAAATATTAATTTATATTGACTTTTTTATTTTTACGTGATAAAATTCTTAATGACACTTGTGAATTTCACACAGAAAAAGTTTAAAAATAAAATATTGCAAGTTGATATGAAATAAATAAACATTACTTCTGTATTTTGACTAATAAACTTTATTTAATCCAAAGGTACAAAGTAAAAATTTATTTAAAATAAACTTAATTCACTTCCAGCAACAAACTTTTGCATGTTAGCAGTTGGCCTCCAGTCCCTGAAGAGCTACACAGAGTATTAGAGAAAATGAGAAAAATTAAGGAGAAAGAACAATATAAAAACAATATTGTGTCATGTAAAGTTCTCACTAGTATGCAGTATAGTCAAGGAAAGATAACTCCCCCGAGTGTAGAAACTTATATTACAATCAGGTCCACCTTAAAAAAACTATTGGAGTGTTTATTGGGATGACTTCTTAAAAAATGGTCATCAATATAAATCTGATTATACACAGATTCCAGATAAATTTTGTCAAAAGATTTAATGCCAGCAAACCTGTGACAAACCGTTTCAATATTTGGCAATGGGAAGGAGTCTGAACATATCTAGTGATTTATGCCAACTTTGAAGTCACCACAAATTCTTAAATCTCCATTGGTTTTGCATATGGCCACAAGTGGAGAAGCCTAATTGTTACCTCTTGGCTGACCTTCTCCAATATTCTTTGTTCAATCATTTTATAAAGTTTTGCTATGACCACAGGCAGAAGGTGAACTGGAATTTTACAAGACTGAAAATATACTGATTGGCTATTCTCTGTGAGCTGAACACTTGCCTCATAATCCTTTAAAAATCCAATCTCAGGTTCTTCTAATTTCATGCAATTAACTAACTTTCAGGTGTCTATACTTAATATGTCAACCTCAAGAAGACCATGATCTTTTAAGCACTCCATAACTATGTTTGGTATTACCTTGAATTGAGTCTCTCTCAAAGCATCCAAGTGTTTTAATGACAGACCCATCAAATTGTTTCAATTGCAAATTGGTCCACCTTAATTTCGGTCTTACCAAAATTCTTGGGTATTAACATTACATCAAACAAGAATTAAAAAGACAGAAGATAACAATTGACATTGCATTTAAATTTTTGAAGTTAGCTGGGAAGCAAGAAACCAGAAGTGAGTTCCACAAGCAAGGGGTGACTGCTGGAGAATACCAGTTGAAGTAAGATGTTAAAGAGTTCATATAGTATGGTGTAACTATAAAAAATTTAACTTATGCGTGATGATAAAACTGAATTTTGGGTAACCTACTGCCACCCCCTACGACTCCTTGAGCACTTCCATCAGCGCTGTCTCTGTACCATCCTTAGCATTCACTGGAGTGACTACGTCACCAACGTTGAGGTCCTTGAACAGGCAAAAATCACCAGCAATTGAAGCCATGTTGCTGAAGTCACAGCTATGCTGCACAGGGCATGTCTCCAGAATAAGGGACCATCGCCTACACAAGATAGCCCTGTATGGCGCACTCTCCACTGGCCACCATTACAGGGGGGGGGCACCAAGGAAGCATTATAAGGACTACCTCAAGAAGTCCCTCGGTACCTGCCACATTGACCATCACCAGTGGTCGACACTTGCTGCTGACCATCAAGGGACTTCTTTAGAGAGTCCTTATAATGCTTCTTTGGTGCCCCCCCTTGTCACAGTGGCCAGTGGAGAGTATGCCATACAGTGCTATCTTGGGAAGATGATGTTCCCCCATTCTGGAGATGTGCCCAGCGCATCTGTGACTGCAGTAACATGGCTTCAAAGCTGGGGATTTTTGCCTGTTTGAGGACCTCAATGTTGGTGACATAGTCACTCCAGTGAATGTTGAGGATGGTACGGAGACAGGGCTGATGAAAGCACTCGAGGAGTCGTAGTTGGTGGCAGTAAGTTACTCAAAACTCAGTTTTATAGTTACACATAAGTTAAATTTTTTCATAGTTACACCATACTGTATGAACTGTTAACATCAGTCAGGCTTGATCCAATGACAAGAACCAGTCAAAATAGAGACTATTTGTGCTGCATCCAATTTGCATAGTCTGAGTAATATATGTTAGTATAAAATGGTTATTAAAATTTTATGTTTACTATTTGAACCAGCGTGATTATCCTGTTTGTTATACTTGCAATGACCAAAACATTGTCAGTATAACAAGCAAGATGAGCATGTTGGTCTAAATTGCAAACCATATAATTTTAAACTCTACTATTTTATACAAACATGTATTTTTAAAGGGCTAAATGCTAGATCTATGTAGTCCCATGCATCTCATAATAGAAAAGATTTTATTCTATGTCTTGAAATCTGTATAGATGAATTTTACGAAAATATGCACTTTAAATGAATTGCCAGATTTTGACACTGAACCATTAAGGAAACATTAGTCAATAAAGTTGCAAAAAAAAAAAGCCAATTATTAAAAAGATATTTTAAGATGCAAGACAAAAATAGTTTTACAGTTATTACCCATGTATAAAAAAAATTTTAAAGACTTGTGTGAAGTGTTGGATTTACATATAAGCTAGTATGAGGTGCAACCTAGGGTTCCACGGAAGGGACATAAAAGATTTTAGAGTATGAGGGCAACCCAGGGACTCAATTATACAATTATACTTGTCCTCAAAAGCAATTTGGACAAGTGAGAAAAAGCATACATTCATATTGTAAAAACATTGTCTTTTTTTTAATTAATGTGAACAGGGCTGGTGATTACTACAGCCGATATCCTGCCAGACAGGTGGGGGAACCTGATTTGGGGCCCTGGACAGTGTTTTATGACCCTCCCTATCTTATCAATATTTACTTTTTCTACATACATTTATATACGTTACAAATTAAACTAAGCAAAACAAACAAAGGATGACAAATTTTCATGGATTTTGACCAATTTCTGGGATTTTTCTTTTTGTCCAAATCTGTGAACTTATTTTGCTCATGCTAAGTCTTGAAAAAAAAGACTAGATAAAATTCACTATTTTTTACCCATAATGTTGATTGTCTTAGAGTTATTCAACTTTTTAAACAAGAAAAACTCAAGTTGATGTTAAAAATTGCTGCAAAAAACATTGTTGATTTATGTAAGAATAAGGAATGATCCCTTATGACATGTCTCTAAACCAGGGGTCGGCAACTCATTCAACCCTGCGGGCTGGATCATGTTATAATGACGGGTCGCGGGCTGGACAAAGGCCATTAATGAAAAATTAAGGAAAATTACATATGCAGACCCCTGTCAACCTAAATATTTAAAACCATAATGAAAAATAAACATTGAGAAATCAGAAAACAAAAAGAAAATCTAAAATTAAAAACACCTAACAAAAAATTACTTTTCCTCAAGGAATGTCAAAATACTTCAAAGTGAAAAAAAATCAACCGAAGTGAAATGGATGAAATTATGACATGTAAGTTTGAAACTGTTATTGAAAATTATTCCACAAACGAACCACACACACACACACATCAAACAAAAATGAAGCACATATACCCATACATACGAGTACAAATAGTTGCAAACATATACACACTTGCATATCATCCACACATTCATGAGGCATGTATGTATAATGCGTGTATGTTTAACTGTCTTTAGATTTTTGCTACCTCGCATGTCAGTCCCTCCCTGGCCTCTTTCACTTTATCATTCCTTTCACTTCTGTTATCTTTTAATGTAGCCAAGTGTCATACCATTATTTGACATTAAACGTAGGCAACGCATCTTGGTAAAATAAGTCTCATGAAAGATAACTGGCAGATAGTCTAATATTTTTAGTGCACTGAGATGTGTAGACATTCTATGGAAAATGACATATAACAAATTTCATTTAATTTGAAAGCCTCGTCTCTCATGTTAAAAATAATAGAGTCATTGGTAATCAGGCTCGCGGGCTGGTCAAAATGCTTTCACTGGCCGGATCTGGCCCACGGGCCGTAGGTTGATAACCCTTGCTCTAAACTGTATTTATTTTCAATTTTTCTAGTTGAATTGTTCACCTATATTGCATAGGATCCATTAAGGTTACATTACAATAAAATAACAACCTCATGACCCTCCCAAAGTAGAACCTGGGTGTCGTGTACCCCTACATCCCTGTGGCTTGAGCTATCGAAGGAGGTGCTCCTCTGCCGACCAGCCATACTTTGCTCACAAGTTGCATACTAGCAGAAGGAACGTTCGTAATTGGATAAGAAGACATTTTCTAAGTCGAAGTGTTTTAGTTTCTTTAAACACTTCTCTTTTTGTCGGGTTTTCTAGTACAAATGAAAAAACATTTTTTAATAAAAAAATAATCTCGAATAAATTTTTGAATACAAGAAAGGCCTCCATCGAATATAACCATACAAGTCTGCACACTTCTTTCCAATTCATAAACATTGCAAAATAAGTATTTTTTTTCCAAGTCATTGTCCTCCGTATTCTTTCGTTTAAAACAAAGACAAGGTCAACGTGGACAATTTTGTATAAAGAAATTATTAAGTGCTGTGCTTGAATCGGTGTTAACGAATTGTAGTATCATATCTAATAACGTCCGGGCGACGTTAAAGATTTGTAATCAAATACCTTCATTGAGCGTTCTTTCATCATTCGCTCAAATTTGTAAAGAATGTTATTAATAAACAAAAAAATAGTGCAGATTTAGAAAGATATACATTTTCTAAAATTATGTATCTCTTTTTAGGAGGCAGACGGTCATGGCGCTTCATAGATCCCTTTTTCGTTTTTTTTTTTTGTTTTTGTTTATTCCTGTTGCTTTTGAATTCAGAGAGTCCTTTCCCTTCACTAGCTACCAACAAAGGCTAGACAGCCCAGGCTACCCTATTATTGTTATTTGATAGTGTTGGGGAAAGAGACGAACATATAACTGCGCCATAATGGTTGAAAAAAAAAAATAATGAACGCAAAACTAAAGAAAGGAGTAAGACTAAGAGACTAGGTTGAAATTTGAAGTCGCCCACAGCTGTCCCATTTCTCGCACCGATGATCGTTGGGTCACATGCAGATGAATTATAAGTGAAGAAAAAAAACGAATTATTAAGCAAGTAATTAAATAAATAATGTTGTTGCTGGGCAATTTTGTTTTGGTACATACATAAACGATTTTTATTGCAAGGAATAAATTCTTCTTATACACCGGTAGCAGGAATTCGCGTTCATAAACTTATTTTATTACGTTATTTTTTTTTTATTGTGAATTATTTAAATATATTTATTATGGTTACAAAATATTCGATGGAATGACAAAGAAATTCCAACTGTAGTAACATCACGACGAAACTATTTTTTTTTATCTTTTTATTTTTATGAAAAAAGTTCAGATTTAATGTAAAAAAGGTAAGTTGAAGTTTTTATCTCTCTCAAAAAAAGATAACCCGTGAAAAGAAAAAGAAAGCAGCCGATTTTTGTTAATTGCTGAAAAACTTTGATTTTCAGATTATTAACAGAAAAAAAAAAAAAACTTAGTTTTGTCTTTGGGATTCAGAACTTCAAGCTAATCAAGATTATTATATAATAAATATTTTTAAAATGAAGAAATTAATATTTTGCAACGCGTTTCGTTCCCTTGTGAATTTCATTTAAAAACGTCAAACTCAAAATCAAAAAATGCTAACATTTATTTATAAAAAAAAAATAAATAAATAAATAAATAAAAAATGTTTGAAGACACACAAATTGTATCATTGGGAACATGACAATGAAATGAAATGTTCAATTTTAAATATGAGATAATGAGAACGTAGGAAAATATTTGAAAAACTTTCAATGTTGTGGAAAGAAAAGGGAATTATTGAGGACTAAATAAACGTAATTGTAATATTTTTGTTATGTTGGTAATGGAAAGTGAATTTTTATGCAATAAATAAAAATTAACCATTTTCATTCAATTCTTTGGTGTCTTGTAGCTGTTTAAAAATATAGCAATTTACTAAAGAAACCTATTTCTCAAGACTGGAGATAAAACACCGTGTGGTATATTTATGGTGGAAGGAAGCAGCTTTTCAATTCATTTGTTTATTTACTTCTTAACAAGAATAGGATTTTTAAGCTTGAAATTGTGGTTGTAATTTATTTTTATTTATAAATTATTAACAATGCACTGGATAAATTTTTTGGTGGGGAAAATATTTTTTGTGTTTACCTGCTTCAGAATTATTGTAACAGCGTTGATGAAACCGAATCGTATTTTTTAGTCCTTGATGTTATTTTTATTTTAAAGTTTTAAAAATATAGATTAAAATATTATTTTGAATTAGGTACTGCCACAGGAAGGCGATGCTTAAGGTTTTAAAATGAATTTTTGAAAATGAAAAATCTTTCTTGAAGCTTTTATTTTAGTCTTTATTTCAAGCTAATTAAAAATGTAATATTTCCAATAAGCAAAAATACTTTCAAAAAGGAATTTAAATTGGCTGGAAGGAGTTTTCGTTTTTAAGCAGCTAAAAACTAAATATCGTTGATTTTTTTTTTTTTTTTTTTTTTTTTTTTTTAGCTATCTTTCATCTCAATGTAATTCTTTTAGTCTTTTATTAAAAAATCTTTCAAAAATATATTTTTCTGAAACTTTATTGATACAAATATCTCTTTAAGTTTTTAAATATCGCAGATATGCCTTCTTTTTATTTTATGACGGTGGAATTTGCTGAAAAACAACATAGCATGATGAAAAGGGCCCCAAACCTAATAAAAAACAAAGTTTTATCGTCAAAATGTTTGTTATTATTAAGAGGAAAGTTCAAAGTATTTTTTACTATTTTATTAAATATTTGATAAATTTGCTTTTTAACGCCCAAATAAATAACTCTTAAAATTTTCCCAAATCGTCATAATTTCGTGTAAATGTACAATACATGCTGAACTCGAATTAACAATTAAATTATGAAGAAACCTACAGTTTTGTAGTTATCGACAAGAAAAAATCGGACTTCTTCTTGGTCATTCGTCCCCCATTACTGCCATAATGTTCACTGATTCACTGCGTAGTACCTCCGTTGGCGTAAGCATAAATTTTGGCCTGTTTACTTATTGGAGAATGGAAATCATCAATTTTTTTTTCAAACTGCTACACATTTCTAAAAATCAGCTCCAAATTGTAAAATAATAAATGCGATAAAGCTGTGACATTATTTAATTAGGAAAGCTTTTAATTGCTTATATAAATAAGATTTATTAAGGACACTAGTGTTTTAAAAAAATTTTTTTTTTTTTATGAATAATGAATTTTTACAAGAATTATTTCATTTTTTAAAATTTCAATTATAACGAGTCAAGGTACCTGGTGTTGCCTGGGTGCATCCCCACTGGCTAGAAATGTCTGCCTGTGTCCTCACTTGCATGCATCTATACTAAACTACCCCCTCATCTTTTTTACAGTATGTCCTTTACAAGTGTTTGATTGTTCTTAATAAAGGAATTCCATTGATAAAACCTTTTTGTGTGGTCACTGCTCAGGGTTAAATTGTTTCAATGTTTTAGATATTCAGTAAATTTCCTATGACCATAACTTTCAAATAGTTCACAAGTCTAATAATCAAACAAAAACAGGGATGAAGAGTCAGAGCTAGATTCAACTGCAAGTGCAAACACATGAACACCCCTCCTCCCTCCTTGCATATTTACTGCAAAACTGGAGTTAATAAGAGCTTCTTTGGGAACTTTTCCCTTTTAATGCTTCAATAATCCTTCTCAAACTATTTTTGCATCAAAAGTTGTTAGAATGCCAATTTTAGATGGAATCATATGAAGAAACTATTGGCTAAATGACAAAAGCCAATTTTGAGCCTAGTTTGTCACAGATTTCATCCACTTAACTGAAATAATCTAAACCAAACATTCATGCAAGACAATTTGTGTGTCATATGTAATTTACATAGCAAATCTGGAAAGCATTAGATGAAAAACAAGCTTTTTGAACAGTTTTTCATGGTTTTTTGCTATATGCAGTGAAGCGTGCAGGACTAAAACCACACTATCTCATTTCTTGTGACATGTTTGAAGAAAATCGGATAAAACATGAACAAGTTATTCAAGTTTTATTTTAAGTAGTACGAAAAACCTGATTTTTTTTTTTTCAGTTTTTTGCAATTTTTTGTGTAAAGTCAATGTCACAGGAAGACTGTCAAAAACTCTACCCAAACCTCATAACATCCAGTAAAAATTTTGTTTTGTGTAACTTTGACTTGGTTTTTGCAAAAACTTGTATACATTTTCAGTTTTATTGATTTTTCTGCCATTTTTGGTTTTGACCAAACTTGATAAATTTGCAACGTGTGTACAATTTCATCAAAATTGGTCAAGAAATGTGGATGTGCATAAATGCCACACACACACATTTTCTGTTTTTACAGATATAGATAATTTACATTACATAAATTGTTTAAAATTCTGCATTACTGTACGTATTTTAGATGATATTGTTATTAAGTGAAAACTATATTTACAAATTAAAAATTGCAAAGCTTAAAAGTTGTTTTGTATCAAGATTTTTAAAATAATGTTTAATCTTTTTTATGTATATAAAATGTTATGTAGTGTACCCACTTGAAAGTACGGTTGAGCATACCCAACATTATCAAAAAATAGGAGCAATGACTGTTGTAAATTTAAAGCCAACATTCCTTGAATCAGATTACATTTTTAAGATTACTAAGTACTTAAAAATTATATAAAAAGGCACTCACGCATCATTTTCTTAAATTATGCTTTAACAGATAAAGTCTCTGTAGAACAACTAATAAATCTGTCAACACCTTCCAGCATTTGTTAAGTGATTGATAGAAGAAGAAAAGTGCATAAATCACCGCTACTGTTTGTTTTAAAAATTCATTTTTCTGTTATTTTCAACTTAAAGTAAATAATATTTGTTTCAAATAAGATTAAGTATACTTTAAATCAGATAATATTCCTCAAATAAAGTTTCAGAAAAGTATATGCTTGGAAGATTTTTATAACAGAGAATTAACTTTTGTTTAGAAATGTGTAAAAATGGCTGATTTTAAGTGATTTTCTGAAAGTGACT
>CAHIKZ030002190.1:537500-570000 GCA_903632075.3 Acanthosepion pharaonis
TTGTTTTTTTTTATACAGCTATTAACCTTTTTTCTCGCTCGGCAGTGTGAGCTCTTGTGTCTGATACAGTTACAAGTTAGCCACTTCTTATTCCAGTAAGGGCAATCCTTAAACCAATGTAGTGACCCACAACTGGGACATGGGAGGCAAATTGTCTTGTTCCTTTTGGGGCTGGTTTAATTTAGGGGAAGTATTAAATAGTTTTTTTCTTTTGGTGTAATTTTTTTATGGGTGCTATGCCAGATTCCTCGATGTTTTTCAAATCTTGGTGTATGCTTACAAATCTCTGACAGTCTTCCGCTATTTGTCGGAGAGTAAGATTTGGCTTGTTTTCTAATTTGTTCAGAACTCTACATCTAATTTCAGTGTCTCTAAATGAAACGAGTCCTTGAACAAATATCAAACACTTGAAATTATTCAAACTCAATTCTGACAGTTTAAAATCATCACAATGCTTATTCATGACCGACACGAATGTCGTGTAATCTTTACTATCCTTTCTGGTTAAATTTATACATTTCCATCTGTTATGAAAAAGTGAAGTTTTAGGACTAAAATGTTCTGTAAGAAGTTTAATCACTTCAGTAAATGTCAGTTCGTTTGTTTTATGGGGTAAAATTTAGTTCACAAATTTGGTGTGCTCTATGGTGCCTAGTTTTTGAAGTAGTAGCTGAACCTTCTTAGAGTCTGCTCAATTTGCGCAATCTCTGATGTATAAATCCTCAATACCTTCTGCAATAGGAAGCGAAAGTTATATCCTCATCTGGAGAATATACAAAATTGTCTGTTGCACCCCAGATCATGTTTTGTGAGAACGCATCTTTATTTTCACTAATTTGTCAGTTTAAGCAAGTTTCTTTGCTCTTGTTGAGTTTGAAGTAGAATTTCTTCAAGTTTTTGTTGTCTGATTTCCGTTTGCTTTTGCAACGTAAGACTTTCTTTTTGAATTTCAAGCCGTCCTTTTTCAGTTTGTTTTTGAATTTGAAGCCATTTTTTTTGTATAGCCAACTGGAGTTGATCCATCCTTTTTGGCTGTTCAAATTGTTTTTCTTGCCATTTTAGTTCACGTCGATTTTGTTGTTCATATTGGAATTTAAGAAAATCAAACATGGTGGATTTGAACTTGTCCATGTTTGACTGTGTCTTTCTTAGGATTAAACCAAAGAAAAAAAAACTTAATTGAGGAGAGAAAAAAATGAAATAACTTTAATTTCTTACTAACTCAAGGAATCGCAAGTGCTTTTTTTTTCTCTGAGAGACATGAATTCACAGACAGTTCAGTGTAAGTTACACATTTTTTCCTCCATTCGGTTTCCTTTACAGGATTGCCAAGTACTGTTGAGTAGAACCAATATTGATAATTTTCACGTCCTTTTGGGGTCCTCAAGGGTCCTCATTGCCAAGTTGTTGTGTCCTTGTTGGGGCCAGCAATAAAGACATGAAGAGAGGAAATGAGTTAAACAAATATATTAACAGAAACAGTAATACAAAACGTATACAAATGAACAAGAATGTTCGGTCCAACTATTAGAGCTGACTGCTGGAAACTACACTCTCTAAAAGGCAATACCTGCTCCTATTTATAGCTGGGAGAGTCCATGCATGCATGGATAAATTACCATAACAGTCTACAATCAGTCCCTCTCAGAGAATATAAACTCCAGTTGGCAAATAACACTTACAGAGTCCTGTTGAGTTAACAGTCTTCAGACTGAGAAATGCACTGTCCACAGTCGCTCACTGTCAATTAGTCCTTTTGTCAGTTATGGTGATGTCCATTCCCAACCTAGTCCACATGTCGTGTACTTCTAGTTTACCACTTTGCCAACATATCAGTCATGGATGGATGGACTAGCATTTGGAACACTTTTCAATCATGTTCTTGACTACTGCCCTAGATGTAAAAGGAACAATCTGTTTTACGAAGTACATGGTGTACCTCATGCTAGGATGACCACTGGTGTTGATGGATTTCCATTATTTGGCCCTGCAGCACTGCATGTCTGTTGGTTCAGACACCTTTCTTAGGTAATCGAGTCATCTCTGTGACACTCTAGTGTGACTGTTTTATTCTGGTCGGATCTAACTAGCTTCACATCCATGACCAAGTTGTACTCTTCAATCAGTGCATGAAGAGTCTCCTGATGCGCATTTTACATGTTGCCTTTGTGTTTAGTTGTGTTTTTTGCTAGTCGATTTTTCAGGTTGTACTTTGTCAACCAGTTCTACGAGGAGTCAGATTTGACATCCATTGTCTCTTGCTCCTTTGCAGTAAGTTCTCCATTATAAACCCAGCCCTTTAAGTTCATTCTTTCCTTTGATATTCTCCTTATTTGAATTTCTCCTGTCTGCAACATATTTCAAAAGTTCGTCTTTGAAGATTACAAGATAAAGATCTAGATTCACTTGCAACACTGTTCTATGCTAATCAATTCTCTTCCTCCTCATTTTGTAGGTGTATATAATCAGATCTGGTTTGCTTTTGGGGATAATTCTCTTTCAGGTTTCTCTGTCCATTTGCTCTATCCCTGTTATTGCCCAGTTTAAGATAGCCACACTGTATCTTATGGCTGCCACAGCCCAAGTATTGATTGTTGCCATCAAATTTTTTTCCCCCGTTCAGTTTCCTTTACAGGATTGTCAAGTACTCTGGTCAAGTAAACCTGGTCAGTAACTAGATAGGTGACCACTTGGGAATACCATGTGCGGGTGATGAAGTCTTTTAATTTTGTTTTCAACAGCAATTTTAAGTATGTCCTTTTCACACCTTTTGTCATTTTTTTCTTTCACAATTGAATGGAATGAAAGAACAGTTTTTGTATGATCACCAAAGTTAAGCTATTTCAAACCTGGTCAGTAACTAGATAGGTAACCACTCGGGAATACCATGTGTGGGTGATGTAATGCATAACAGCCTAGAATTGGAAAATCAGTAAGTTCTAATTGGATTCATTATATTTATTTACACAAATATCCATGGGAAAGGTATGAATTCACCTCTTCTCCCTCCAGCTATGGGTTAATTAGTAGGACTGGTTTCAGGAAATCATTATTATCTCCAAAAAATTCTTACAATCTAAAAATATTTTCTGACTTTAAATAACCTGCAAAAGATTGATAAGCTATAAAAAAACAAATCAATCAATCAAAATTGGATCTTGATTCCAAGATATTTACACTCAATTTCCTCAGGATCAACAGCTGCTTCACAATTTATTATTTATCATTTAACAATTTATAAAGAAATAAATATGAAAAAGATTTTTTATTTGTAAATTTATGAACATTTATTAAATTTATTAAAATATGTGAACCAACTATAAGTAAATCCTTATTATAAAGTACGAATTGATTAGCAATCAGCTGATGTTTTGCCAACCATTCCAATAACGATAAATGACCTAATAAATGATGTTTATTATTTTTTTTGTCAATTCTTGAGAACAAAGAAAATATTTGAATTCACTTTCATATGTTTAGGTTTTATTAGAATTCTAATAATCGTTTTTTAAAACGACATTGCCAAGGAACAAAGGTAGTTAAAATAATAGCAGTGTCAAAGGAAAATCCGTCCTTTTGACATGCTTTTTTTTGTGGGTACGAAGGCCTAGCAATCTGAAGCAAAGTGTTGAGATTTGGTCTTTGGAGTTTCAAGTTCTTTGTGTCTTACTTCTTAGGAAATACAAAGGAAGGGCCGTTGAATTTTATTTTTTCTCACTGAATTTCTGGGATGAGGATTTAATATTTACATGCAGGCTATTGTCCTTGCCTTTGTTGCAATTACAGTGTTTCAGCCATTGTACACCCCAGCCTTCATCAGGTGTATGCTGATCTGGTTAACCTACAGGGAATTTCGAACTGAACACTTTATTTAATCTACGGCAATAGATTGTTCTTGTTCCACTGCCTGCATCTAGCGATATCCCATCTTGGTCTTATTATTATTGCTTAGGTATTGTTTGCTCCATTTCCACAGAGTCCAAGTACAAATAAACTTAATTTAACAAATAAAACTAAATTGTTACTTTTATGGGAGTTTTAAATTTTCATTATTATAGGCATTCAGTATTTCTTAGAAAAATAACGAGGAGTAATTTTTTTTTTTAATGTTTTTGATAAAAGCAATCTAATAACCAAAAAATATTCCAAAAAGTAAATTTTGTTTTCTCCTAAACTATAATGGTACCACTGCCCTATAGATTCTTGAAGCATGTGTAGTCACATCAACGTAAACATAAATTTAGTCCAATAATGTCCTAAAGGACAAAATGTGTCACATAAAAACTTTTTACACTTTGTCATACAATGTATTTTAACAAATGAAACTAAAAATTTGCCAAGCAAAACAGTACTTTTATAGCAGTTTCAAATTTTCACTCATGAACATAACCTCACAACATTTTTACATTAATGACTACTTTTAGAAAAAGAATATGTTGTAGCACACCTACAGATGATAATGGGTATGTCCCCATTCACATAAATTCAGTAGTAAATACTGTATGTTGGTCTGCATTTAGAGATTTATTATGGAATTAACTTGACTCAATTCTAGCAATTGACTACTACTTCTACACACCGCTAGCAAATCTTATATGTGTTGTTCATGTCCTAAGTATTATTGTTCGTTACCAACCTTTGTGTGATTATTCAGTAGCCTTCCCTAGCAGCAGAAGTGGTGCATCTTGAGCAAGATAACCTGATGAAGCCCAACCCTCTCCAGGCTGGTTTGAATTCAGTTTTCCCTCTAGACCAATTGCCACCCAAGTCTGTCCATCATGCCTCCGAAGGGTAATAAAATATTTCAAAGAAAATAGATTAGTATGCAAAATGTTTTATGATTCAGTTTTGTAAACCAGTGGATTGAAAAATTACGTTTTAAGTTACTGTATAAATACAGCTATTTAAAAATGTAGGAAATATTAATGAAATTTTCACCCTAGTCCCAATTGATCATATAGGAGATATTTAATCTTTACCACACTACAGGCGACAATAGTCACCATAGAATTCTTCCCCTTTGCTACTTTAGGTGCATTCTGTCACCTGAGACGGTTGCTATAAATAAACACTTACCAACTGTTATTTCCGGTATTTTAAGCTGGAAATCACCAGCTACTGTGTTGGAACAAGGTTAAACTTCTGTTTTCCAACACCATTTTGAATTCTTCTAGACTTTACACAAGGTATAACATTGATTAAACCCACGTTAATTTTTCTTGTAAACAAAAATGGCCACGTCAGTAGCCAACAAAGGATTTATTCAGGAGTTTTTCTTTGATTAACACTCCATTGATGATTTTGAAGGCTTTAATCAAGTGGATATTGATGGTGAAGTGGATGGAGATAATAATCATGCTAGTGACATGGAGGAAAGTGACGACAACCACTAGCAACTACTATCATCCATGCCTGGGTAATTTTATAGAAGCTACTGGCAACCATTGATACATCTGATAGTTTTTCTGAAGGCGAATTATTTTGTCTATAAGCGACGAAATAATAACTTTATTCAACAAGACAAATAAATATGAGTCAGGTGAAAGAAAGAGCAAACAAATGTCTTCTTGTATGTAAACACGGGGAGACACGTCATCTTTTGACAAAATAAAAGCCTTTTTAGCAATTTTGCTTCTTATTGCACCCCCAGATCTCCACAAGGCGTAATAAAAGTTAAAGTGTTATTTATGTAATTTTAATGAATTTGTTTTTTCTTTTTGGATTTTTTTATTTCCCATTTCAATTTTTTTGATTTCAATGTCAAAACATGACTGCAAAATGTAATACATTGCATAATGCATGACATCTAAATAGTCCTCATTCATTCTTTTATTAGTGCACAAAAATTAAAATCTATACTCAATACAAAGAAAGTTATAACAATTTTAAAACAGTAGGTGTTCATGTTTTGCACCCTCAAAATTGCAGTGATAGGGGAGACAACTCTAGAAAGAAATTAGTGGTAAAGGTTTTAAGCATGAAAAAGAAAAAATGAAGGTTATGAATATCAAAAAGGAAACACTGAAGGTCATTTTGAAGCAAGAACAGCTTTTGGAACATCTCTGTTGATCAGTTTGCAGGGAATATCAAAAAGGAAACACTGAAGGTCATTTTGAAGCAAGAACAGCTTTTGGAACATCTCTGTTGATCAGTTTACAGGGATCAAAATGTTAGGGTAGTAACTTCACAATATGTAGAGGCCATGTTGGCAAGAAAGGAACTAACCAAATACTGAAATAGCAAAATATTAGCAAAACTAAATATGTGATTGAATATATCTGTAATATTTTAAAATTTTATGACGGATTACAATTGTTGTCTTTGAAAAGTAGTTTAAAATATCTGATGAACAGTATTCTGAAGATTAACTAAACAATGTTTCTGCCTTCATTTCCTCTCATCCAAAAGTTCAGATGTTGAGAGATTCCTTTAAAATAAAAAAATTATATCCTTGTTTGAAAACCTGGTATAATGTTGCATTGTTTGGAGATTTGAGCAGAAGCCTTAGACAATAAGAATATTCAAGAAAAACAGAATTGTCTTGTGTTTTTTTGTTCATAACCCTTGAAGAATTTGTGTTTGTGTTTTTGACTGATTTTTTTTTTTCTTTCAGTTTACATCTTAACAGAAGGGCATCATGAATATTCAGGAAAAAAAACAGTCTTTACAGTGTGAAATTTGTGGATTAATAGTCCGCCGTGAGTCCCATCTTCAAATACATGTAAGAACACACACAGGAGAGAAGCCTTTCCATTGTGAAACTTGTGGAGCTAAATTTTCCATAAGTTCAACTCTCAAACGGCACATGTTGACGCACACTGGAGAGAAACCTTTTAAATGTGAAATCTGTGGAGTTAGATTTTCCCAAAGTTCATCACTCAGCCAGCACATGGTTACACACACTGGCGAGAAGGCTTTCATATGTGAAATCTGTGAAGGGAGATTTTCCACAAATTCAAGTCTCAAGCTGCATATGAGAATACACACTGGAGAGAAACCATTTCACTGTGAAATCTGTGGAGACAGGTTTACCCAAAATGTACATCTGAAGCTTCATATATTAAAACACACTGGAGAGAAAAATTTCCATTGTGAGAAGTGTAGTAAAATGTTTCCAACGAATTCAAGTCTCAAGCTGCATATGAGGATACACACTGGAGAGAAACCTTTTCACTGTCAAGTCTGTGGAAACAGATTTACCCAAAGTTCACACCTCAGGCTCCACATGTTTAAACACACTGGAGAGAAGCCTTTCCGTTGTGAGATGTGTAGTAGAACATTCCTTACAAATTCAAGTCTTCAGTTGCATATGAGAATACACACTGGAGAGAAACCTTTTCACTGTGAAAACTGTGACATCAAATTCACTCGAAAGGCACATCTCAAACAGCACATGATAACACACACATTGTAGAGAAGTCTTTTCATTGTATGGTGTGTAGCAAAGCAATTTTTATGCCAGATGACACTCCACACAAAACCTTCTTTCTATAAAATGTGTGGGATTAGATTTTGTTGAAATTCATCACACAAATATAACTTGTTGACACACACCTGTGAAAGTTTTTCCATTGTGAGATTTTGGGGTAACATTTGTTTGGAATTCAACAGTGATTAAACACATGCTAATGGACACTATTGTGAAATTATGCCACAGTAATGTGAGTTGGGCAACATTTGTTTTAGTAATGCAAATCTCAAATGACACGTGACAATCCATGCTTTACAGTGTGAGAAGTTAGATTCCCCCAGCATTCAGATATCAATTTTCTCCAAATTCATACCTCATACACTCTCTTTGTCAATTTGGCATCGTTGTGAAAAGAAAATATGTCAAGTTATATGATGCAAGAGAACAGATTTTAGTGGGAAGTAGCTGCCGGCTTTTCCCAATGTCATTAATCTGAAGTAAATACTGCTTTGGCTGTAATTTGAACTCTGTTCACTGATAAGCATTAAACACACATCTATATGCACAAACACACACACACATATATATATATATATCTCTGTGTGTTTGAATTTAATAGGCTGGTTAATGAAATTTGAGGAATAAAAAGACAACAAAATGATAATATTGTCAATAAGATCAATGATATATATCAATAGGCCTTTTGACTAAACTGAAGTATGAAGATAAAGATTTTAAAGTCAGAATTTTTCTGACATGCCTGTGTCCTTTTTCAACACGACAAGAAATATAATATATATATATATATATATATATATATATATATATTCATCTTGTGGTCTTGGAATCATGGCTTTTATTGCCATTACAAGATTTCAGCTCATGTCTCCTGCAGCTTTTGCCAGGTTGATAAATCAAGCCTGTCTCTATTTAAACTTAAGCAATAATTTTGGGTGGGAAAAAAAATCACATATGAAATCTGGAATACCTTGTCTTAAACATGTTGCTGTGAATAGTTTGGTCGAGTTAATTTATTTGGAACTATTTCTTATTCTGATTTGCATAACCTGAAAAAATATGCCCCCCTCTTTCCATGTCTGTATGCATAAAGACGACCTTAAAATGGATCAGCCAGAATAATTTTGGAGCAACAAAAACAAACAACCAGCCAAACAAAAAGACAGGACTTTAATACTTTAAAGAACTCTTGAAATTTTTACTGTTTATATTTCCTTGTGATAAAAACCTTTTCGTACAGAAGCTATGTTCCCTTGATTGCTTTATCAAAATGTCTGCACTATATTTTGTGTGTATGTGATTATTGTCTTTTGTAAAAATTTAACTGGGGTTTCAAATGAAGACAAAGCCTGACATAAAATTACCTTAATTACTTTATCCAACAATAAATGTATATACATGACCGCTTGTGTGTACATATGTGTATATTTTTATTGGTCCTTGTAAAGATTGTTTACGGGATGATCAGGTTCCTGTTGCCTGGGCAGATATGATGCCAAAACTCTTCTGGTATATTTTCAAACATTCCTTTTGTTTTTTAACCATTCTAACAGGATTCAATATTCAGAGAACTTAAAATGATTACTTGGTTACTTATTTAACTGCATCATTTTACTTACAATTATTGCCAAGTGACATGAACAATAGTCACTGCATTATTTAAACAAATTAACCTTAATTAATTAACAGTGCCTTTTTATAGTGATATGTCACTTAACAAAAAAGAGATGTGCATGAAGAACACAAAAACCATGGCATTGTAAGGAAAACATTTCGATGGAAGTGTTGCAGGATATCGGGTCAGACTGGCAATTACAAATAGACAATATTTTGTGAAAGGGCAAAAGTCAGCTCTAATAACTGACTAAATTTGCATAATAAATTTTATAATTTGCACTTTTTTATAATAAATTTAAATTCATAATTAATTTGCATCATTTCAAGTTTTTGACTTTCGATTTAATGCTTTCAACATACTTCTATAAGGTTTGAAAAACTCATTTAAGTAATGCACTGGTTTACATAAATATGAAATAAGTAGCAAAGTAATCATTTTAAGTACTGCAGTTGAGCAAAATAAGTATTGTGTAATTTGTTGCAATTCTTGCAAGCTTTTTTTTTCTTTTTTTTAAAGCAAGGTCAGTAGGTGTATACGGGTGTAAATTCACAATCTGATATTGGGTCATTTTGTCAGATATTGGAAATAGATAAGGTCAATAACATCTGAGACTGCCCCATACTGTATTTGTAGCTAATTTCTTTATATATTATACCTAGATGAAAGTAGATGTATGTGTGTGTGTGTATATATATATATATATATATATATATATATATATTATACAGTTATAAGAATAATAGAGAATAAATATACGAATAAAATTCAAACATAACATTAATTTAAAACAAGTCTCAATAAAAAAGTACAAAAGTAGAGCAATAAATATTTATTATACACTGTTACATTAGAACATGTAAGTTACTACTACAAAATTGTACATTTTGTTTCGACGTTTAATAAACAATGTCTCATTAAACGTCAAAATATACAATTTTGTAGTTGTAACTTACATGTTCTAATGTAACAGTGTATAATAAATATTCATTAAGTTTAAAATATTGTAGAAATACATTTTTTAACACAGCGGTAGCTGTTCATTTAAGCTGTTGATATGTTTGACAGCTTGATGATGGATTGATGTTTATCTAATGTTGTTCTATGGGGGCTTTAGTCTTAAAAAAATAATTGAATATAATGTGAGTGCCTTTTTTATATAATTTTTAAGTACTGAGCAATCTTAAAAATTTAAAATATTTTCCATAATTTACTGCTTTATTGAATTTTAGATACTTTTTGGCTTTAAATTTGCTTTTGTTATTGCTCCTATTTTTTGATAATGTCGTGTATGGGCCACCATTTATACACATGCAAAAAATTCTTTTAGAAATATTGGTGTTTGATAATTTGTACTAAGCTTTTCCATTTATGATTAGTAAATATAGTTTTCATTAATATGATCTCAAAGGGTGAAATTAATACAGAGTTTTAAAATATTTAAAACTGAATAAACTATTCTAATTAAAAGTTTTAAAACTGAATGAATTATTTTAATTAAAAATTAAAAAAACTGTTAATGTAGTTATTGTCTTTGCCTTTTGGTTGTTGTTTATTGCCACCAGGTGGCGGCTTCTATAACATGCTGGCAGCCATATTGTAAATGTTCCATTTGTTCTGTTGTCAATATTCAGACTAACAGGAGGATTACCTTGTGGCAGATACAATTGATTCATTAATAATTAACAAGTGGTAGCAGAGTGCAGTTGATCTGCAACAAAAATTAAGAGGATTTCCTTTTTTATGTTTTGTATTACTTTTAAAGTTTTGTGACTCTAAGACTTGGTAATTCTAAAACATGGAGAGACAATGAATCTGCCTATGAACAATGTAAGAAAAGCGTGCATATTTTGAGTCAGCTGACAGACCTTTCAAAAGCAAAACAGGCTTTGGCCATTTACTTATCTTTTTAAGTGGAAAGGCCAGAGCTACCTTTTCGGAGATAGTGAAGATTTGGAAACAGAGACAGGTGTGGACGCTATCATCCAAAAACTAGATGAATTATTTCTGCCAGATAAAGGGAGACAGCAGTTTGTTGCCTTTTAATAATTTGTACAATTTGCGTAGAGCAGCAGAAAGAGAAATACAGGATTTTCTGATTAACTTTGACCACACCTACTTTAAGTTTACACGGGAATTAAAATTATTGCAGATACTCAGTATGGTTTAGATGTTGCTCTGGTGTGGTCTATTTCAGCTCACAGCACACTTGTCAACAATTCTGGTTTTTCTTCTCATCAGTTGGTTTTTGGTTTTAATTCAGCTGTTCTAGATTTCTTTCATAATAATCTTCCCCCATTGGAACCTGTCACTACACCTTCTATAATAAGGGAAAATTTGAATGCATTGCACCTTGCCAAGTAGGAATTTGTAAAGCTTGAATCTAATGAAAGAATAAAAAGAGCAGTAAGGAGTAAATATCCGAGGTACTATAAAACATTTAAGAAATGGAGATCAAGTATTCTACAAAAGGAATTTCCTGCAGTATATACATGTATCAGTCATTGCCAGTGTCTCAGCAGCTTTTGTGCTCTTCACAAATCCCTTTATACATCTTGACTGCCAGGAAATAGACATGTACATGCCGTTACTACCGACAAGAAATATTATATACCCTCCCTGGGAACCTCTGTCACTGTAGGCAACCATTTTTATCTGTCTTAAATCTCCCAGATCTTGTATGGTCAACTGAGATTTCTGCCTTTTTTTTATGGGTTTATTTACTTGTCTTGATTTAATTAAGATGGAATGATCTATGATGACCTGTCTCTTATTTGTATTTAGATACATTGCATTTATTTATAATTTTTTCTCGTTGAATTATTCACCAATATTGCATATGATCCATTATTGTACATTAATTAGGTTACAATAAAATTTGTATTTTATATGAATAGTACATTATGAAAATTGAGATTTACTAGAGTGCGGGGGGCCGTATCATACATTCAGATTGGGGTCCTGAGACCCTTGCATCAACCCTGTGCTTAGGGAGATACCATGTTGAAACAATAGTTTTGTATGATAATCGAAGATAAGCAAAATCAAATTATATTGGCGTGACCTCCAAATCATTAAAAGAAAGAATAAAGAACATTGGTGTCTTTGTACTAAGGTAATAAAAAATGAAACCGACTGAAAAAAAACCTAAAGAAGTCATCAGCAATTGCACTTCATGCCATCAAAGAAGGTCACGAAATACACTTCGACCAACCTAAAATAAAATTGACCAACCAACACAAATTCAACCAAAGATGGGTAGCTGAACAAATGATAATAGCAAGTCGGCTTCACCCAACATGGACTTCTCTACTTCACCGGAAAATACGAAAAAACTAGGAGTATTTTTTTTTTCTAATCTGGTTTGGAAATGACCTTTCTTTCTTTCTTTAAACAATTCTCACAGCTAATGCATGTCCCATGAACTCAATTCGATCAAATTTTTTTAGTTAATTTGAATTTATAACATATACAATGTAGCTTAGTCACTGTTTCATTTATTTCTCAAGTGATCAAGGATTACAAAATCTTTCCAAAATATATCTGTTTTAACAATAAATTATCCGTTTTTATTCTTTTTAATTCAACTTTCGCAATGGAATCAAGCATTTTTACAGTGCCTATGATTATTTATTCATAAAGCAATTGAAAAAGATTGTGTGATGACGTAATCTGTTAAGCGTTGTCAAAAACAGTGGCAAAAAAGCTAAACTTTTTTTTCCTTTCATGACCCACATAAAAGGCCTACATGTGGCTAGGTGAACAAGCTGATCATTAATCCTAAAAAAAATTAAAATTAAATTATTAATTTGAATTTATAACATATAGTCACTGTTTCATTTATTTCTCAAGAGTGATCAAGAATTGCAAAAACTTTCCAAAATCTATCTTTTTACAATAAATTATCCATTAGAATTACAAGTTTTTATTTTTTTTTTAATTCAACTTCACCAATGGAATCAAGCATTTTTACAATGCCTATGATTATTTATTCATAAAGCAATTGAAAAAGATTGATGATGTAAACTGTTTGTGTAAACATTGTCAAAAACAATGGCAAAAATGCTAAGCTAAAAATCTTTTTTTCCTTTTATGACCCACATAAAAGGCCTACATGTCGCTAGGTGAACGAGCTGCTCATTAATCCTAAAAAAATTAATAAAATTAAATTATTAATTTGAATTTATAAAGTATACAATAGTCACTGTTTCATTTATTTCTCAAGAGTGATCAAAGATTGCAAAAGCTTTCTGAAATATGTTTTAACAATAAATTATCCGTTGGAATTACAAGGTTTTATTCTTTTTAAAATCAAGCCTGGTTAGCTTAGATGGATGACTGCTTGGAAATACCAAGGTCTCTGTTCCACATCAATGTGTACATGGAGACGAACAAGATTAATGTCTGTTTTTATCATATGAACTGTGATGCCAAAGTGAGTACTTCCATTTGAGTTACTGGAGTTTTGACAGGGTGCAACAAATAAAAATATTTAATAATTAAAGGCAAAGGAATATATCATGATTGATTAATTTCTTTTTCATGGCTTATCAACTTTTGCAGATTATTTAAAGCAAGACATTTTTATTTTTTAGATTGTGAGAATTTTTTTGAGATAATGATTTAGTGATACAAGTCTTACTAATTAATCCATAGCTGGGGGGAGAAGACATGGATTCATCCCTTTCACAAGGGTATTTGTGCGTAAATGAATATAACAAACCCAGCTGGAATTGGAACTTGACACTCCGATTAACAAGTCATTATTCTTACATCTTGTGCACATCCAAACTTACAGCATCTAGTGAATGTATCATAAGGAAAGAAAAATAGGTGACCAAAACTGCAGTATATTGATAAGAATTTAAAATATGATTGTTTCTTTGCCAACAGCAAAACATTCACAGCAAACAGATTTCAGATATCCGTTGTTTTTAATGAGAATGTGATGTTAATAGCATTAAGTTCAGTCACTGCATTAAAACGTTTTAACAAACATAGACAAATATGCCTGCATTAAGGATGGTTATAGGAAATGATGCAATTTCCCACCAAGGAAAATTCGAGAAAAACCGGATCAACTTTGGCGCAATTCTTAATATATAAAAAATGCCTGAGCACATCTAAAAAAAAAAAATAAAACTCGACTACATTTTTTTTAACCAATCAGGTGTAGAAAAAAAAATGCAGTCACTTTGTAAGAAATTTGTGGAGCTAATGTACGTATGCGTGATTCCATCAGAACATTTAAATAAAGAAAATATTTTCAAAATGTTTCAGAACTGTTTACTTGTCCAGCAAGATGAACACAACTGTGTCTCACCAGCAGCCTGCCCCATACAACTGTCACTGCAAGCCCGCTCCTTTAACTGCTGAAGGAACAGTATCAAATTACAATTCTCAACTTGGTGATAATTCTTTTAACGCCACACAGCTGCTGATATTTCTCTGTGACTCACAGAGACTTTAAAGAAAGACAAAACACAAACAATTAATTTTTGTACTCAGGTATTTCCACATTTCTTGTGTTGTAAAAATAAAATAAAATCTTATCTATTTTGTTGCACTCATGATAATCGTTTTCAATTCACATTAGTTTCATTACATGATTTTTTTTCCATGTCACTGCTTTTATGTTAACTACCTTCACTCTTTGGCAATGTTTGTCTTAAAAAGAGATGATTAGAACTGGAATAAAACCTAAATACATGATGAAAGTGAATTTATAGTTTCTTTTTTGTCCTTGAGAATTTACAACAAAAATGTCAAATACTATTTATTTAAGTATTTATTTATTAGCTTGTTTATAAGAATAATTTTATATTTACAACATTCTAAAAACTAATATAATTAGAACTAATGCAATATTTATCATTTACCAATTTATAAAGAAATAAACAGAAAAACAACATTTTATTTGTAAATTTATAAACATTTGCTAAATTATTAAAATAAGGGAACAAACTATAAAGAAATCCTTACCATTTTATAAAGTTTGAATCAATTAGTCAACACTTTAGATAATCATAAAAGTAAAATCCTTTGAAAAACTGACCACCCAAAAGCTGAGAGGGTGGTTCCCTTTTCCAGAACATAAGTGGACAGATAGGAGTGGTAAGTTTTCCAGCTAGTATCCAGTGGTGAGTGAAGTAGCAGTCAGTGAAGAAAGGACCAGCAGTGAGTAAGTCAGAAGTCACTGGGATTGTCAGGAAGTAAGTAAGGGTTCTTTTTCTGTGACTAAAAGTTAATAAGATAACAGGAGTTCACCTTCTTGAAGCTGAAGGAAGACATTACCAATTAAGTGAGAAATTACATTGTTTGGTATTTCCCAACCAGTGTCTTCAAAAGCATTTGTCATTATTTTTTGTTGAATTTGAATTGACCAGTGAGACAAACCTGTAAACATAGTGAGCTGGATGTATATACTATCCTTGGATGTCATCACAGCTTGTGCAGTGACATGCTGAAATGCATCATTACACTAGTAGCAATAATAAATTTTAATTTGAAGCACTGTTTTTCATGTTAAAGATTTATGTATAAAATACAACCTTGTGCCCCTAATAATTACTTATTAACATAACATTAACATGACATTATTAAGCAAAAAGCTGTTTGAACAGGATCTCTCTTCATAAGCCTTAATTGTGAGTCTATTCATGGTGATGCTGTGTCTAGCTTGTGGTAATAAAAATTGAATGTTCTAGATAAAAAGGATTGCAAAGAAGAAGAAAACTCATCTTTAATATTATTTTTGACCAATCAGAATGAAATTTGAAATCCATGATAATTAGAAAAGTTATTTTTGCAAGCCTGCTGACTTAATTATAAACAAGGTTGTTGACCAGTTAGAATCGCTATTCATTCATGCCTCATTTGGGCACTTCAGCATGGTGCAATGGTTAGCAAGCTTGTCTCTCTAGATCAATTACAGAAATAAGTTAGAGTTAGTGAAGATAAGAATGTTTTAAAATGATTGAGCTCAAGTCAGCTGTGTGCTGAGTTGGAATGATCAAATTACTTCATGAGTGTAGCTGAAAAATATGTTCAAGTGGAAATAGAAAAGTTCTGTCTTTTCTTGAACTGACACCATAAGATTGGGTAGATGACCAAAAACAATATCTATTTCCATTATTACTTGCATCATGGGAAAATGTATTTCTTTTTTCTTTTTTTAATTCTTTATTATTAATTTATTTATTGATTTTATTTCATTTTCCCACAAATTCCAAAATTATCAAAATATTTAAACCGACAACAATGCAATATTTATTATTTACCATTTTATAAAGAAATATATTTGAAAAGAAATCTTTTTATCGAAAAATTTATAAAAAGAAATTACAAAATTATCAAAATATGTAAACCAACAACAATGAAATATTTATTATTTACCATTTTATAAATAACTATGAAAACCATTTTTTTTTTTTATTGAATCTAATAAATAGCATTTAATATATTTGCTGTCAATTCTCAAGAATAATGAAAATGTATAGACCCATTTTCAAATGTTTGGGTTTTATTAAAATTTTAATCACCTCTTTTTAAAAACAGTAAACAAATCCAAGGAAGTCAGAAGTGTATACAGTGATAGCAGTGTCAAGAGAATAACCATTTTCTTGACACGGTTTTCTTTTTTTGGAGGAACAAAGGTTAAAGTTTGCCGAATGTTTTTTCCTGTTGGGTTTAATTTTTATTAGAATATTTTGAGCAAGCCTTTAGAAACTTCTTCCCTTTTACATAAATGGATTGCAAATAAATCTTTTGAGCACTGAATGGGCCAACTAATTTTTTAATTTTTATTTTGAGTAATTCACTTTTGAAGCCCCACACTAAGTATCTAAAAAAAATTTTCCAAATAGTTATATTTAGGTGTAAATGTATGTGCTTAATTTGAAAATAACAAAGAAATTTTGACAAAATTCACAATTTAGAAGTTATCAACAATAAAAGTTCAGACTCATTCACGTTACATCACTACAGCCATTACTAGCGTTGTTTGCATACATTCACCGCTGATCAGATTTGTGTGGAAGATTACCTTGTTAACGGCCTTTTTACAGTTTTTATTTTACTCACTACACAAGTGAGGCTTCAATGCGTGCGTAATAATCAAGACTATTCCACACCAAATATATGCAAACAATGCCAGTAATGGCTGCTGTAATACAAATGAGTCTGAAATTTTATTGTCAATAACTCCAAAATGGTAGATTTTATCAAAATTTCTTTGTTATTTAAGCGTTGTTATTAAGCGTGTATATTTATAGCTAAATGTAGCTATTTGGGAAATTTTTTATTAGATACTTAGCACAGGGCTTAAAAAGCAAATTACCCATATTTTCTATTTAAAAGCAACACCATAATTAATACACAAATACAATATATTTTGCTTTTTTAAGAATACTATTTTTAAGGATTTTTTTTCTTTTCCATGTGACTTCAGTGCATAGACAATTATGGCTCTTCAGAGATAACTTTTCTTTTAACTGCAAATTGCCATGACTTCTTGTTAAAGAGAGTGGTATTGTTTGTTATTTCCTTTTCAATGGTTTTCAATCCAGAATAGTTTTTCCCTCTCCACGAGCTGCCCTCCAAGATTAGATAAGCCAATCCTAACCCTATTATAATCAGGCTTCCTCACTTTGTGTAGTGAACTATCACAGAGGAAAAAGAGGCCCAGGGTTGCAAGTATTTTTTGCAATGCTAGAATAAAATCAAAAATAAAATAACTTACCTCCAGCGCAAGCAAAGATTTGAACATGCCTTCCGGTGTAAAACCGTCCAACAGAGAAAGAAATGGCGGCTTCGCGAGTCACATATTTAAAATAGTTCTCAGAGTAAGATACTCTCTCACAAGATCATCTTTGTGCGTATGCAAATTTTGACTGTCAATGATAGATAAAAACGGAAACAATGGGTGACTAGTGAGAGAGGAAAAAGACGGTTGACTGCTGTGGTGAATTGGCTACAAATGTCGTGAACAAAAGAGAAGAAACCAATTGCAGGCATTTAATTGCTGCAATAAGTTTAAAGCCTTTTTTTTTTGCTACACTTTGTTAGTTCACACGACCGTTACACACTGTCAATACCTTTTAAATAATTGACAGTTCAATTTTCATTGCACATCAAAACATATCAGAGACGCTACTTGGTTTCGTCGAGAAAATCAATGAAAGGAAGAAGAAAAGATAGAAATGCTCAATGCCTGTTTGAGTGAAATGGAAAAAGTTGTCAATTTCAAGTGTTTTCATTTGTACCCACATCTTAAAATAACGAGGTGCATTCATATTTATAATTGTTAATGTTAATTGCAATATTTTGGTAAAGTTGTTAAGCTCAAATATCTTGTTATTTTTTTAAATTTTCAATTAAACTAATTTAAAAACTTTTAAATCTTTTAAAATTCAGTATTAATTTGTACTGTCCTGGGTAAACTTCATTCAATAGCAAGGTCTCTGATCAGGAGGTTTTGGGATCCTGGGAACACCAGCAATTAAGAGGTGGTTCCACGCTCCTCTTAATTGCTGGTGTTCCCAGGATCACCCTGACTCAGATTAGTAGCACCTGTTAGGGTCTCAGCTATGGGCAAATAGTTAACCCCAAAACTGGGATCAAAACACTATGAAAATGTAAAAATAGATTTTAATACCATCAATAGATTTTTGTAAAAAATTATTACCAGTAATGAATTTTTAAAGAAAAAATATTAGCAGCAATACATTTTGGGAAAAAAAATACTAGTGTTATAGACAAACGTCTATATTAGTGTTATAGACAAGCGTATGGTTGCAAGAAAGAAATACGACAACAGCAGAAATAGATTTACATGATTTATTTCAATAGGAACGTGTGGGTTTGGGACAGCTCCCTTGTGGTATAGTTCATAAGCCAGCTTCGGATCTAGGTCGATCTCTTATAGTAGTTCTCACTAGTTGGGTAGTGCTCCTCCTGCTGACTGCTGCCGACCGCTCAGCCTGACCGTGACAGGTCTCTTCCCTGGCCTCCTGTTGACTGCCGTTGTACTTCCGTGTGACCCCTTTTATGGCGTTTTTTTATGGCTTAACAGGCTCATAAAACAATGCGAGTATAATTAGGAGGGAAGCATTTTTATTGATCGAAAAATAGAAACACTTTAAAATATTATTTTATTTTTCAACCAGAACTCGTACGTCGAGAACATGCGTAACGAAGATAATGGTCATTTTGTGATGGGGCCTTGTCCCATTCACATCCGGCTCTCACTCTTGAGTATGTTAGTTCATTTGCCTGTAACTCAGCTGAGATAAGTCTTAATTTATTTTATAACATTAGCAATAAAAATCCTGTCGAGATTAAACAACCCATTCAGGTGGATATGCCGTAAAACAAAATAAACCAACCAAAAAAATTAATTTGTATCGGTCAAACAGGATTGTTATAAGATTGAAGCTGCATTTACTAATCATAAATGGAAAAGCGTATTAAAATTTGAACTTTTTTAATGTGTATATAAATGTGCCGATTTTAGTAAATACTTACGTCTATACACATCATTATCAGAAAATAAAATTTATTAGTAATTTAACATTTCCTCACAAAGCATCTTTATAAGTAAGACTATACCTAATATGTATATATATATATATATACATAAAATTTATTAGTAATTTAACATTTCCTCACAAAGCATCTTTGTAAGACTATACCTATATATATATATATATATATATATATATATATATATATATATATATATATATATATACACATAAAATTTATTAGTAATTTAACATTTCCTCACAAAGTACCTTTGTAAGTAAGACTATACCTAAAATATATATATATATATATATATATATATATATATATATATATATACACACATAAAATTTATTAGTAATTTAACATTTCCTCACAAAGCATCTTTGTAAGTAAGACTATGCCTTATATATATATATATATATATATATATATATATATATACATAAAATTTATTAGTAATTTAACATTTCCTCACAAAGCATCATTGTAAGTAAGACTATACCTATATATATATATATATATATATATATATATATAAAATTTATTAGTAATTTAACATTTCCTCACAAAGCATCTTTGTAAGTAAGACTATACCTAAAATAAAAATATATATATATATATATATATATATATATAAAATTTATTAGTAATTTAACATTTCCTCACAAAGCATCTTTGTAAGTAAGACTATACCTAAAATTCAATAAAATTAAGATTGCTTAATATTTTCCTAAATTTTTAATATTACTAGGTAGTTAAAAAAAGGTTTTCACGATGCATTCCTCAAGTAATTCTTTTCAGTTCCATCCCACTTACTTAAATTTCCCAAACATCAGGTTGTCAATTGTTGAATTAGTTTTCTACATTTATTGTTTTTAAATCTCAAATATGTGCAAGTTAAACACAGAGAGGCTCCCAACCAAGTTTATAACAAGTGATGCATTCTGATTGGTTGAAAAAGGTAGTCATCAATTAGGTGTCGTCAACTATGTCCGAAGGTACCGACCCAAATTTTGACTTCGAGTTGACGCCACAAAATGTAAACATGTTCTCGAGCCCCCACGTGACTAAGAGAACTCATAAATATGAAACTTCGACGTGACTTAGTCAGTGGGTCTTTAAAATATTCAACTTGTCACACAAAATCTATGAAACCAATTTCAGGCTTAACGTTAATTACTTAAATTAACATAAACCCAGCAGTTTCATTTGTATAACCAATACAGATTGGCTAACCCATTTACACAATAAATCACTTAACCCATCAGAAAACCCCACTACTGTGCTAAAAAGATTCTTTTTTGTGATATTTCAAATTAAAATTTGCTTCAATTCAGATTAATTAAATTTTAAATCAGCTATTTTTTTTTTCAAATAACGTTTCAGAAAAGTATATTTTTTATCTTTGAAGGATTTTTAGTAAAGAGAATTATGTTGTCTTGACAGATTTGTCAACATGGATGATTTTATTGATAAGAAGGATGAAAAGGAAGATTCTAAGTGAAATACAGCAAAGTATTTTGCTTATTCAGTCATTTATGTGCCATGTGTGATACACGCTTAGGCGATCATATGACTTTCGATACTTGAATGATGAGGCAGATTTTCCCCGCAGTAGGTTGCCATTTCTTTCTGCTTTGGACCAGTTTCCATCCATGGCTATAGAACCTGGTCTGTCCGACTATTTACCCATAGTGGGCTGGGAGAAAAAGAGGATTCATATATTTCTCAAGGGTATTAGCATGTTTGTAATGGATTCGTCTTGAATTCGAACTCGGCTCTCCAATTCCTCAATCCGAGCCACTATCAATTATTCCACCATGCCTCCATTTTGCTTATAATAAGCAGCTTATTATTAAATTTAAAAATTTGTTAGCTTGGAATTAAAACTAAAATAAAAGCTCCAAGAAAGATTTTACTTTTTTTTTTAAATGCATTTTTATTTTTTAACCCATGTGTCTTCATAAATTTCTTAAAGGGAATTTTTGTGAACACAACTGAAGCTTATTTCACTTCTCGCACACTACCAGCATTTAATCTCGTTTGTATGAACAAAAAAAGAAAACAGTGAATAAAGTACTAAATAATGTGCGTCAATGTTGTCCTTTTACATCGTCGATAATGATAAAGGGAAGACTATGAAAAAGTGGGTAAGAGAAGACTGTCGATATTACACACAAACGATTTCTACCGCAAGGAACAAATTCTTCTTGTACACCGGTAGCAGGAAATCGCTTTCCGAAACCACTGATATTTTATTTTTATTTGACAAAGAAATCGCAACTCTATCAGGTGAAAGTGTTTTTTTTTCTTTCATTAAAAACAAAGTTCAGATTCATTGTGAAAAGGTAAGTCTATCTCCAAAATTATATTTGTGTAAAGACAGCTGATTTTTGTCGAAAAACAATTGTTTTCATATTATTAATAGGGGAAAAAAAGTGAAGATTTTTGATGATTGAGAAGTAATTTTAGGATGATCGGGATATTTAGTTAAACCTCTTTTATCTTTTAGGTCTGGATAATGATTTAAAACTGTCGAAAGTAGTCGACTAAAAACAGAGAAGAAAAAACATATATTTTGTATAGTTTTTTTACTTTTAGCGAGCCAGAATTTTCATTTGGATGTACAGAAATTTATTCGAAAATAAAACCAAAAATTAAATCGACAGACCTTGGCCTTGCCTGTTAGAGTTTTAACAAAATTTGTATTATATTCATTGGCTATATAAGCAGTAATAATCATTCGTTTTTTTTTAATTTTTTTAATATGTACAGTGTGACCCGGATATAAGAGAGATTTTCTCTGGTCCCAAATTAGAGCCTCTGTTCAATGTATATAAAATAGACCAAACCCGGATATAAGAGAAACCCGGATATAAGAGACTTCGTCTCTGGTCCCGACAACTCTCTTATATCCGGGTTACACTGTACTAGAAAAGTCCTATCATAGAACAGACAATGGATGTCTCTAGGCGTTTTTTTGGTAAGTTTCGTTTAAATGTCAGGGGAAAACTTAAACCCTTTTGGTCCAACCAAATTATGCATTTTTAATTTATTCCGTTTGGTTGATTTCAAAGGAAGAAATTAAAAGGCATGACCAAGTTATGTTATGAACAGTTATTTGTTTAATTTTGGTTTGGTGAATATTTTATTGTCATTTTTAACTACATAATAAATAGATTGGTTCACTCGTTAAAAAAAAAAAACAAAAAAAAAAAAAACGGAATATTTTTCCGGGAATTATTTTGTAGATTAGCATTCTTTTTAAAATTTCCTTCGACGCGACACTTCTTCGAATAAAAATAAAAAATATTTATTTTTGGAAAGTGGTTTTTGTTTGTAATATCGATGCAGTGCAAAATCGATCCCCGACTTTTTACAGAGTTATTGGAACAAGCTGATTGTTTACAAATGTCAAGTTTGAAGCTGTGACGTTAATATACAAAACTAAAAGCAAACTTTTCCTTTTATTTAAAAAAAAAAGAGATTTTTTCAAATAAGCAACAAACGGATATATGTTTTTTATGTGTTTTATTTTTTAAAAATATTTTAAACACGCAATTGCAGCAATTGTTTGGCGAAACAAATTTTTCTTTCATTTGTTTTTGACAAAAAGATATTTTGTAAATTAAACTAAACGGATGTAATATCACGTTTTTAACTAATAAAAAACTATATATAAATTAACAAAAGTATGAAATATAAATATGCAGATATCAAATACCTAAGCAGGTTTTTAAAGGCACAGTATTTTTAAATAAAAGATAGGTCTAGTTAAGTTTTTAAAAAGGCAGGGGCTGATTTTACAGTATCAAAATTATAAACAGGACCCCTCCCCTTTCAGAATCAATAAAGTATTTTTCTATTCTGACAAGTGTCGCATTTTAAGAAAGGTCTAATAGATGCTAACTTATAAAAATTATTCCCTGAAAAAATTGTCCCTATTTTTTACAAGTGGACCAGTCTATTTTAGTAGGTGCCTCCACAGATTATCAAAATCTTAGTTATTATTAAGAGGAAAGATCAAAGGAAATTTTTATTATTAAATTATACTTTTTAATCCTCTTTAGAATTTTCAAAATTTTGTTTAAAAATATTTTTTTTTTCTTACATATTGATATCATTTCTGTTTATGAAACTATTTAGAAGCTATATAACATGTAGAAAATAAAAATCCTTTCTTTAAAAAAGCTTGAGGGGCCCTAGGCTGCAGTCTATACTCGCCTAAATGATAATTCAGCCCTGACTGTAAATTTTGTAACAAATTCTATATACAAATATCTGCTGGACCATATCCAGAGCATTCTCTGAACAATATTCCTGCTTTCACAATTTCTTGCCTAAATCTCTAGATAGTGACAGATATCTTAAAAAATAGCAAATTTTGTTTGATGAACACCTGGCGTAATGTTGCATTATTTGAACAGCAGCCATAAGAAAAGAAAAGAAAAATTTCTGATTTAATCTCTGAAAAATTGGTTCTTGATTGATTTATTTTTTTTTCTACTTTCAGTTTGCATCTTGACAGTATTGCAACAGGAATTATGAATATTCATACAAAGAAAAAGTCTCTACACTGTGAAATTTGTAAAATGGCTGTACGCTGTGAGTCCCATCTTGAGAGACATGTAAGAACACACACAGGGGAGAAACCATTTCATTGTGAAAACTGCGGAGCTAAATTTTCCAGAAGTTCAGCTCTCAAACGTCACATGTTAACACACACTGGAGAGAAACCTTTTTCATGTGAAATCTGTGGCATGAGATTTTCTCGAAATTCTTCTCTCAACCGGCACATGCTAATACACACTGGGGAAAAGCCTTACTGGTGTGAAATCTGTGGAGTAAGATTCTCCCTAAACTCAAGTCTGAAAACACACATGTTAATCCACACTGGGGAGAAACCATACTGCTGTCAAATATGTGGGGACAGATTTGCCCAAAATGCACACCTCAAACTGCACTTGACAAAACACACAGGAGAGAAAAATTTCCCTTGTGAGATGTGTAATGCAACATTTTCCATGAATTCCAGTCTCAAGTTGCATATGAGAATACACACTGGAGAGAAACCATATCACTGTGAATTCTGTGGAGTTAGATTTTCCCAAAATTCACATCTCAAACGCCATATTTTAACACACATTGCAGAGAAGCCCTTCCGTTGTGAGGTGTGTAGCAAAACATTTTCTCGGGATATGAATCTTAAATGGCATATGACAGTCCACTCAGGAGAGAAACAAGGAATAGATTTTCTTGAAATTCATCCCACGGAAAACACATGTTAACATACACTTGGGAAAGTTTTCCATTATGACATTTTGCGGTTAAATATTTCAAGGATTTCAACACTAAGTAAGCATGTGCTAATGAACACTGTTATGTAGGTACCTCCATTGTTTTCTGAAAAAGCAACACAACATGATGAAAAGGGTCCCAAACTTAATAAAAACAAAGTTTTATCTTCAAAATGTTTGTTATTATTAAGAGGAAAGACCAAAGTATTTTTTTTATTATTTTATTAAATTTTTTAATCCTTTCTACCACATTTGAAATTTTGATTAAAAATCTTTTTTTTCTTTTTTTTTTTTGCACCAGCAGTCTACATAATATTTACGATTAGTGTTTTAACACCTTTTTTTTCAGGTGCAAAACACACTGATTTAGAAATTCTTACAAAATCAAATTTCAGATTTTAATGAAACTTTCAGCACTTATTCACAAATGAATGAAATTATTTTTTTAAATTTTTCTTTTTAGAAAACCTTGGTAAAAAAATTTTTTATTTTTACATGTTACCCACTACTTACTTAATTTCATGAAATTTTGAGAAATTAAATTTTAAATTTTCAGTTAAAAACAGGACTCCTTGGAGGATGTAAATCATCAATTTTTTTTTTTCAAACTGCTACTCATTTCCTGAAAATCTGCTCCAAATCGTAAAATAAAAAATGCAGTAAAACTATGATATTATTTAATTACAAAAGCTTTTAATTGTCTCACTATTGTCTTAAGAAATTTTTTCAATGAATAAGGAATTTTTACAAGAATTGTTTTAATTTTTTTTTTTTTTTTTTTTTTTAACTATAATTTATAATATACAAATCTTTTAAAATTCTGCATTACTTTCATCTGGTTAGGTAACATTCTTACTAAGTGAAGACTATATTTACTAATCAAAAATTGAAATGTTTAATACAAATTGTTTTGCATCAAGATTTTCAAGTAATTTTTTTTTTTTTTTTATGTATATAAAATATTGCATAATGTGCCCCTGTTTGAAAGTATGGTCAACCATACACAACATTATCAGACAATAAGAGCAACGTCTATAGTAAATTTAAAGTCAACATTCTTTAAATTAGATTATGGAGAATATTTTACAACATTTTTTAGATTAGTGAGTACATAAAAATGATATAAAAAAGGCGCCCACCTGTCATTTTTTAAATTGTTTTGACAGATAAAGTCTCTGTAAAACAACAATAAAGGTGTTGGCATATTTTATCAGCATTTGTTATATGGTTGATGAGTGACAGTGACAAGCGCATAATCACAGCGACTGTTTTAAAAATCTCTTTCTCTGTTATTTTCAACTTAAATAATATTTGTTTCAAATCAGATTAGTTATACTTTAAATCAGTTAATATTCCTCAAAGTTTCAGAAAAATATATTTTATTTTTGCGAAATTTTTAAAACTGTGAATTAACTTTTGTTTACAAATGTATTAAAAATGTCCAATTTTTAAATGATTTTCTAAAAGCGACCAAAAAGTTGAGATTTCAATCAATATAGTTTCTACTTGAAATGTACCAAAGTATTTTGCTTACTGGAAATAGTAAATTTAATCATTTAGCTTTCAATTAATGCTAAAATGAATGCTTCAAGAGTGTTTTTTTTTCGTTTTTAAAAATTCATTTTAAACCTTAGGTATCGAAAATTAGTGGCGGTACCTACTGTTATAAATTATTCCATGGACAGTAATTTCTTTTTAGCAATGAAAAATCTCAAAAGGTTTCTTATACACAGTGGAGAGAGAGATTTTCCCAACATTCAGTTATCAAGGTTTTCAAAAGTCATACGTCGTACAATCTCTTTGCCACTCTGTCAATCTTGTGTAAAGACATTGTGTCAAGTTATCTAGCAAATGTAGTGAAAAGCTCTCCTGTCCCATTGTCATTTAACTCTGTTCACTGTAATGGATAGCAGCTCAGAATGAGAAACCAACTTACATGCAACTGCCTTTGGGAAAGGTATGAATCCATATCTTCTCTCCCCTAGCTATGAGTTAAATAGCAGGGCATACTGGGCTCTTTAGCTGTGACTAGTCATCATTCTAGGAAACGGACAACCCTGAATTCAAAAACGGTGTAAGGCCCTGAGAGAGGGATGGTGGAGTAATGGATAGTGGCTTAGATTGAGGAATCGGAGAGCCGAGTTAGAATTCCAGTTGAATCCATTACACTCACTTACACTTGGGAAAGGTATCAATCCTCTTCTTCTCCCCACAGCGATGGGTAAATAGCAGGACGGACCAGGTTCTATAGCCTTGGATGGCAGTTGGTCTACCTCAGAAAGAAATGGCAACCTACTGCAGGAAAAAATCTGCCTCGTCAGTCATGTATCAAAAGATACATAATCGCCTAAGTGTGTATCACACATGGCACATAACTGGCTTCAGGAGGTATGGTGTAGTAATGGATAGCAGCTCAAATTAAGGAATCAAAGAGCTGAGTTCAAATTCCAGTTGAATCCATTACATTCACTTATATGCTAATACCCTTGGGAAAGGTATGAATCCTCTTCTCCCCCCCCCCCCCCAGCATGGACAGACTGGGTTCTATAGCCTTGGATGGCAATTGGTCTACCTCAGAAAGAAATGGCAACCTACTGTGAGGAAAAAAAAAAATGTTTCGTCAGTCATGTATCAAAAGATACATGATCACCTAAGTATATATCACACATGGCACATAACTGATACGGCCCCGATACTGTGATAGAGATACCTTAAACAAGATTTCTGTTTGGTTTCGATCAAAGTGCTTAATCAAAAACAATTCATTGAACAAGAGTTGTGCAAGTATGCAGGCAATGAATTCAGAAACTATTGCATTGTGTATTTTTATTTGACCTTGTGATGGTTGCTTATGGATGAATCCAATTTTCTGTTATTGTCTAGTTAAGAAATCTTTCTGGCAAGTTCTCACACAGACATTTTTTTCTCTGTCAATCATTGTAGCAATTCTTTATGACAAGGTCATTATTGTGAATGGAACACTAACAAACTCCACGTATGAAGGGATTGCTGAAAAATTCTGTGATGTGGGTTGGGCAACATTCTTTTAGTAATGCACATCTCAAAAGCCCTGCTGTATAATGTGAAAAATGAGATTTTACCTAGTATTCAGATATCAATTTTCTCAGAATTCATATATTTTCTTTATCATTTTGGCATCCTTGTGAAAAAATATTAAGTTATCATGCAAGAGAACAGAGTGTAGTAACTGTTGGCCTTTCCTAAGGTTATTAATCTGAAATAAACAGAGCCTTGGCTCTAATTTGAATTCTGTCCCCTCCTAAAGATAATATGCATCCATATGCACATATGTGCATGCACGCGCACACACAGACATGCATATATTTAGATAGACTTTTCCGTGTTTAGGTATGACTGCAAGGGTGTAGAGGTTTAAATTCAGCTATTTCCTTGTTGATCTAATCTGATGACTTCACCTGACAAATGGATTTTACATATCCCCAGTGGAGAACCATATTTATATCGAACTCAATAGGTAGAACCCATGTCAACTTATTAAAGCACAAGTTTACATTAGCTGAAGGCTATCAGTTCAATACTTGTGCAGGGTAGTAAATATACATTTGAGCTATTCAACTTAACCGTGGCTGCAATTTGAACTTTGTCTCCTTGTAAGAATAATGCATATCCATATGCACACACACACATATTTGGATAGCCTTTTCCATGTTTAGATATGATCGCAAGGAAGTAGAAGTTTAAATTCAGGGTTTTCCTTCCCCTAGATGGACTGCCTTCATGGGCAGTTGAGTTCAATCTATTTGATGCATCTGGTTACGATGTACCAAAGGTAGGCCTATGCCCCTTCTCCAGTTGTCAGAGATTGACTTAGTTGTCAGAGATTATTTGCAACCCATGCCATGGGGACATTTTATAGAAAGTCAGAGCTTATTCCTACTACCACACTTGGCTATGACAACCTTTGGAACATATATAATGTACATATATTACATGTTTTGAAAAATAACACACACACACACACACACACACACACGCACACATATGAAAACAATAAACAAAAATTAAAAATCCTTGAAGCTATATACATAAAACAGTTGAAACCTAACCTGAACAAAATAAACTATGAAATCTCCACAAACATTCTTAAATGCCTATAATTTATAACAGAAGCCATTGGTTTATATCAACGGCTTCTCATACTTAATATTTCTCGTTTTTCTCTCTCGCGTGGTCATGTGTGACGTCATGAGCTGCGACGCGATTTTTGCTTCCTTGTCTTGTAAATACAAGTTTTTCGTTACTTTGAGCTATTCAAGCAGCAAAGACGGACTATTATTGTAGTTCCGTTCGTGTGTCATCTTTGATAATCTTACTTATTATAAAACCCAGGTTGTGTGTGTCTGTTCGTTTATATATTGGATCGGATTTCCTACATTTTTCAACTGATTTCAACAAAACTTCACAGGACTACGTAAAATTACCTGGCAGTGGTTCTGACAGTGCCAAAAATTGGAAAAACACAATTGTTTTTGCACGAAATCAATTTGAAAACACAAGTAAGGGTATCACACCCGGCCGGGAGTTACTGCCGGCTACTCAAACGTCCGAAAACAGAACGAATGCCGTTAACTTCCAGTGACTCAGCGTTTTTTTTTTTTAGAGAACGATACACAAAAAGTAAAACAAATGAAACATAAACATACACAAGTCCTCCTAACTAAAAATAATAACCGGAAACTACTTTAAATACACATGGTGTCCAAATGAAACCCATGTGTACAGTCAAAATGCGGAAGTTAATTTTTAGTCATCAACCAAAAGATATTGCCAACTGGCTATGATGCTAACCGCAGCCGACATAAATACAGCTGATTTCTTCCACCAAGCAACTTGGCAAAAATATTTTAAGTCAAGTGATAGCGATTGCTGTATGTTAGTAAGATTTTTGAATCAAGCACGTGCAATGCCGGGCCATGCTGCTAATGACTTATGTAAGCCAAAAGCTTAGATTGGATTTAAACGTGTCAATATGATGTTTTCCTTTTGTCTTTCGTAGATAAAGTGATTAAGCTTAGACAATACGAAAGGAACTTGCTTAAATAAATAGACAAAACCTGCCTATATTATTTAATGAAACATGCATTAAAATATATATATATATATATATATATATATATATATATATATATATATATATATATATATATAAAACCTAGATATGACTCCATCCAAAAGAAACCTGAAATCAAAATACTTTAGCAATCAGTCCAAAAAATTAAGGAGCACGCAAATCTGAGAGACCTTCTAAAAGTGGAAGGCTTGAAAATTCATTCGCCACACAGCAAACATAACAACATCCTCACAAACTCAAATCAGCTGCAAAAGGGTCACGTGACAACCCCAGTATCATCATCAAACCCGCTGACAAAACCAACAATTATGTAGTTCTTAACTGACAAGATTATAGCCAAAAATTATAATCTCCCCTAGGTGACGCAACAAAATCCCACAGAATCACTAAAAAAAAAAAACGTATGTAAACAAACTGATTAAAGATCGGAAGACTAAAAATTAATGATTCTTGACGATTACGAACCTGGATATCAGTATGGTAATATAAAAGCACTCCCCCTCCCAAAAGTTTTTCTCTTCAACCTATCATATCCCAAATACCTACACCTTTATACCGGCTATCAATAAACCCTAAATGACATAATATCTCCATTCACACCTAACAATTACACTATCACATCAACAAAGAATTTCTCCATATCTTAAGTCCAATAAGTACGACCCTAGCTTTTCTCAATTTTAAAAATCTTTTTACCAATGTTCAAGTTGAAGAAATCTTTTTACCAATGTTCAAGTTGAAGAAACAATCAACATGTTGTGGAGTGATTTCACAGTGGAGGCTAGTATTTGTACTAAGTTGGCCCTAAAATAAGTTTGACGTACAAAACATTAGGAACTTGATATAATAGGTATAATGCAGAGTAATCAAGTTGTGGCCGCTGATACTTTAGTATTCGACTAACCGTCATCCGACATCGACTGACTCACTGAGCGACAGCTTGTTACTCTTACTACTACTTACTATAAGTGGGAGAGTCTATTAACTATAGAATAGGTGTGTTCCACTATAACACAACATAATTAGTGACTGCATCTAAAAACATCCATCATTCCTCCATTCCCAAAATTCAACCAGCAACTCTGGAAACTAGTTGCCTCTACTACAAAATCCCCATTCAATGATCATAATGGTAACACCTACTTCCAAATGAATGGAACCAGCATGGGAAATCCATTAGGTCCTGCTTTTAACTTTTACATGTCACATATTTCAAACAGATTATTTGAAACAAGTGACAAACCACAAATTTACACCAGACACATTGACAACATTTTTGTTTTAATAAAAATAAGGACAAAATTATAAATCTGAAATCAACTTTTGAAAAACAAATTCCATGCTAAAATTTACCTATAAACTCATGGTTAATAACAAAATCCCTTTTCTTGACATCCATATAGGACTAAAATCTAAAATATTTACCACCTATCTGTATAAAAAGAAACACCATTACGAACTCTTGTTTTATTACTTGAATGTTATTTTTAATAAATAGTCATATTTGAGTAAGCACTCCATTTAACTGGTTCAAATCCTGCCGGAGAATGTATATTTTTTCTCTAATAAGATTTCTCAAATATTCAGGCAGGTAGATGAAAATAAATAAATATAATGTTTAATAAATAAACAGAGCGTCTACTCGAATATGAGTATCCACTAAAAATAACGTTTCAATAGTAAAATTTTAATAAACAAAAACCCCATCCTTTTCTTTATATTTCTATAAACTCAGCAGCACACAATTTTATATTCTAAACTATGATACCCAATGCCCAGGAAGATATAAAATAGCAGTGATAAAAAAACTTCCTAAATAGAGCACACCTAAATTCCTCTTCACATAAAAACAAACATTAGTCAACAATAATTTCCCCAACTACACCATCAATAACCAATTAAAATTATTCTTACAAAACACCATCAATAACCAATTAAAATCATTCTTACAAAACATCATCAATAACCAATTAAAATTATTCTTACAAAAAATACATGACATCAGTAATAAAAATCCCTCACAATAAAATATCAACATATTTTATGGCAACCAGATGCACAATAATTATAACCAAGAATTCGCTATACAACAAATCATTAAATACCATATTTCTGCTGTAATTTCTGAAAAACATGTAAACCTTATAATATACTAGCAGTAGAGCCCGGCATTGCCCGGGGATGTAACAGTAAGAGATAGATCAAGTATCGACCATCATAAAGACTGAAAAATAAAATTGACAAAGATTATTGTTTAAGGTTGACGGACACGCATGTCTTAATTAGTTTTTTTTTTTTTTTTTTTTTTACGAATTGGTCAAACCCAAACTCAAAACATTGTTTTCAATCGTTATGAGTCTACCGATTGAATAGAATTTTATTATAAATAATTGTCTTGTAAATGGAATTTTTAAAGCATTCTGAATGTAAAAATAAAAAAAAAGTGTGCAAGACAATAAGAAACACTACCCCCCCAAAAAAGTGAAGTTTTGTTGAAATCGGTTGAAAAATGTAGGAAA
>CAHIKZ030002190.1:575000-640000 GCA_903632075.3 Acanthosepion pharaonis
TCTAATTTGGGACCAGAGACAATCTCTCTTATATCCGGGTTTCTCTAATATCCGGGTTTGGTCTATTTTGTTTAGGTAAGTATGGGCTCTAATTTGGGACCAGAGACAATCTCTCTTATATCCGGGTTTCTCTTATATCCGGGTTTGGTCTATTTTGTTTAGGTAAGTATGGGCTCTAATTTGGGACCAGAGACAATCTCTCTTATATCCGGGTTTGGTCTATTTTGTTTAGGTAAGTATGGGCTCTAATTTGGGACCAGAGAAAATCTCTCTTATATCCGGGTTTCTCTTATATCCGGGTTACACTGTACCACCCTAATGAGCTTCTGACCTTGATGTAAGACTCTAATATTTGGCGTGATAGACTCATGAATGTGTCAGCCAGCTCGACTGAATAAAGTAAATGGTCATTTGTTTGTCGTAAAAAGTTATGTTAGTTTTAAAATGAAGAAGAATCCTCTTCTGAATTTACTTTTGTGTACACACATATATGTATATAGATTTGGGCACTTCAACATGGTGTAATGGTTCACAAGCTTCTCTCACTAGATCAATTACAACTGAGTTGTGAGTTTGACAGGGTGCTCCATACTTTTGGCATTGTGCCACATCTGAGCTACGCTTAGTAAATCCCTACAGGTATATATTGGGTTGGTGCATAATTAGCAGGCGTTTTTGTAGGCGAGTTATTTGTTAATAAAAATTGCTGTTTTGTTTACCATTTCATACAAAAATAGATGAATGCCAAAAAGGAAATGACTGTATGTTTAACATTACATATATAGCCATGTTATTTTTGTTGAGGCTATTCTGGGATTAATTTCACGCAAACAAAGTGGGTCTCACCTGACAAAGGATTTGTCAAAATGATTTGAGGCAACCTTTTATATGGCCATATGTACTTGCTGACACCCAACACAGACATTCATGGTAGTCCAAGTATTTTTACAGTGACACCATCTTTAGGAAGGCTGCCCTTCAAGAATACAGACCCCATATTAGCCTTCAAAAACAGGCTGCGATGGATAAATTGTCATCTAAATTACACAAAAATGGAAATAACACTGACATTTCATTTTAACAGACATATTTGCCAAAGTTACACAAAAATATCTTGAAATACTAAAGAGTAAATTTATTTAATAAAATCACCATTGGCTTCAACAACAGCCTCCAGACAACTTTGGAATCTCCTGCAACTCTTTTGGACAGTCTCCTTGTTTAAGCTGGTATATGCTGCCATAGTCCTTGCTTTCAGTTCATCTTTGGTGTCACAAGGAGTTTTGTTAGTCGCTCACTCAACTGCACCCCACATCTAATAAGTATATATATATATATATATATATATATATATATATATATATATATATATATATATATATATATATACTCAACTCTGCTGTCAAATTCAACATATGAGGGTCAAGTTCCTAGAAACTGACAGCCCGACACCAGCACAAGATTTGATTATAGTGGTGAAGGTTTTGTGCAGAACCATCCACACTTTTTGAAGGGCTGAATACAGAGAGCAGGTGCACTACATGCCACAAGGTCCCCAAACAACCCTCCACAGGTTTTGAATAAAGAGTTGTCCTTCTTCTAGACCAGTTATCATCCAAGGATATAGAGAGATCTAATATTTTTTTCTTTTCATATGATTTATATAAAAGCTGTTTGAATGTTCTTTTTTAAATAATTATACAGCACGTTTGACACACACTCACTCTACACCTTTCTGACCAGAGCTCTATTAGATCTCATTTAAATACTCATGGAGACACTATTCATAACATTACATTTACATTATTCGGAATATTGTCGCCATATTTATTACAACGTTTCGGCCATTGTACGCTCCGGCCTTCTTCAGGTGGTTGGAATGTCGAACTTAACCCTTTATTTCACTCACTGGGGTAGACTGTTCTAGTTCCACGTGCCATGTTTAATGGATGTCAGTTGAAAGTTCTCCACTGCCTTAACCGGGTATTGAACTCACACTCTTTGGGTCCTGTCACTGGATCTAACCAACGCCTTTATCCACTGAGGACATCTGTATGAATTTCTGGGTATTGTAAACCTAATTTATTCAGCAACCATTTTTACCAGTGCTCATATTGCAATTTTTTTACCGTTATCAAAACATGTTTTTACTACAGCTCATATTGCAACTTTTGTTGTTATTATTGCTTTTCTCTGGCACTCCTTATTACTGGTTCCCATATTGTATTCATTTCTATGCTTGGTCAGCTCAGGAGATTTTTGTGGCCTAGCATATGTGCTGATTCCTTAAGTTTATGAATTTTCCAATGGTGTTCCCTGTCTATGGTCTCAACCTGATCCCGCAGAGGGTGGTGATCCCCCTTCTCTCTCCATATGTGGTCAGCCACGCCTGATTTTTCTACTTCCCCTCACGTTACAGCTTTCTGGTGTTCTTGAAGCCTTACCTTGAGGGGGCGGTCTGTCTCCCCTTTATATTTCTTTCTGCAGCTGCATGGGATAGAGTACACACACTCTTTAGTCATGTTTTCCTTTATGGGGGGGGGTCTTACTTGGGAGAGGTATCTGCGAAGTGTCGTCAAGCTTTTGAAGGTTGTCCTGACGTCACATGGACTGCAGATCCTTTGTATTTTCTCTGATAACCCCTTCACATAAGGCAGGCAGACTGTTTTCTGAGTGTTGTTGTCCTCCTCTTGTACCCACCTATCCCAGTTTTTTGAGCTGCTGCCACGTACCCATGTTATGTTGTAGGGTACTACTTATACTGATCAATTCTTTATCTAATGTCTCTGGGTCACCACTTATGACTTTTGCTCATTGTTGCAAGCAGCGGACGATCCCTTTCTTTACACTGTATGGATGGTGTATGTATGGATTTTTCCTGCACTAGGCTGCCGTTACTTTCTGCGGTAGACTGGTTGCCAACAAAATCTATAGGACCCAATCGGTCCTGCTATTCAGCCCATTGTTTGTGGAGAAGTGATGGATTCATGCCTTTCCCAAGGGTATGAGTTCAATCCTCACTGGGTGTCCCATAATTTCGGCCTTGTGCCACATCTAAGCTGCACTTAGAAAATGGGCACCTCAGCGTGGTGTAATGGTTAGCAAGCTTGTCTTGCTAGATCTACCTGAAAAGTGAGTTTCCCACTGGGGTCCCATACTTTTTTGCCACATCTAGGTGAAAAAATCCCAAGGGTTAAGTGAATCTGATTGGAATTCAAACTTGGTTCTTGGATTTCTCATTCCGAACTAATATCCATTATATCACAACGCACATATTGATTCCCTTTTATAAAGATTTATTATTTACCATTTTATAAAGAAAGAAATTTGAAAAGAAATCTTTTTTATTCAAAAATTTATTAAAAAAAAAATGACAAAATTATCAAAATATATAAACCCAACAGAATGCTGAAAAGTTCTTCATTTAGCCCCACATTAAACTCTAGCACTCTGTAGGTGACTAATGTTAGCCCTGCCAATGCAAGTTGTGCAGTCTATGGCAACACCAAAAAGAATCTTTACTGAAATTGAGAGCCAGGCTACTGCAATTTCAAATATATAGAACTAATATATAAAACTATATTTTGAGAGATTCTATATGCAGTAAAAGGGAAGCAATATTTAGAAATTCCACAGCATGTTAAATGTTAAGTAGAACTTGAACAGGAGTTTCAACACTTAGGCTAAATGGGAGAAAGTCAAGGAAACGTGATATTAATTAATTCGTTAATTTAATTAATGACTAGATTTTATTTGCTATCAAATAGAGAAAAAACCCTGTGGTACGAAGCTGTAAGGGTTAACAATTATAAACATACTCAAGAGTGAGAGCCGGATGTGAACGGGACAAAGCCCTGTCACAAAATGACCATTATCGTCGTTTACGCATATGCCCAACGCACGAGTTCCGGTCAAAAAATAAAATAATATTTTAAAGTGTTTCTATTTTTCGACCAATAAAAATGCTTCCCTCCTAACTCGCGTTGTTTTTCGAGCCTGTTAAGCCATAAAAAACGCCATAAAAGGGGTCACATGGGAAAGTACAAGAGCAGTCAACAGGAGGCCAGGGAAGAGACCTTTCACGGTCAGCCAGTGGCAGTCAACAGGGGGCCAGGGAAGAGACCTGTCACGGTCAGCCAGCGGCAGTCAACAGGAGGCCAGGGAAGAGACCTGTCATGGTCAGTCAGCAGGAGGAGCGCCGCGCCAAACAGTGAGAACTACTATGAGAGATCGACCCAGATCAGAAGCCGGCTTATGAACTATACCACAAGGTAGCTGTCCCAAACCCACACGTTCCTGTTGAAATAAACCACGTAAATCTATTTCTGCTGTTGTCGTATGTCTTTCTTGCAACCATATGCTTGTTTATAACAGTGCCAAAAATTTACTTCCACATATCAGATTCTTTTGGGGAAGAGCATCTTTGTTGGACTGAACATTTCAGCAATTTCTTCATACAACTGAAGTTTTTAATGTTCAATTCACACTAATTAACTTTTGAAAAAGGCTTGCAATTAGGTCGTTATATATATTCGCTTATTTTTTTTCTGATATTCAGCAGATGATCTTGGAGAATAATCATTCACAGTGATTTTTGCTCATCCGCAATGCTGGTCATCCTGTGAAACTGTTATCTAATGTTATTTCAGATTAGACACTCCTTTGAGATGAAATGCCATGTAGACAAGAATGAGCATGTTTGATGGTGTTTTCTCTTTGCTTTTAATCAAGGTCACAAAGCCGCCAAACCTGCTTGAGACTTTTGCGCTGTGTATGGAGATGACTTCATTACCAACAAAATAGCACAAAAATGGGTTTTTCATTTCAAAGCAGGGAAGTTCGAACTCATAGACTCTCTGTATTTCAGCCAACCTGTTCAGTTTGATGAGAATCAATTGCACGTGAGTAAACTGATTGCAATACAGTGCTGGGGGTCCGTTTCGTTCAGTCAGTCAGTGTGGCACCCATATGACAAGTTTCTGGACACTACTTACATTATTCAGACTATTGTCCTCATCTTTGTTGCCCTATTTATCACGTTTCGGCCGTTGTACTTCAGGTGGTTGTAATGCCGAAATGAACCCTTTAGTTCGCTCACTGGTTTAGACTGGATCTAACTAACGCTTTATCCACAGTGGATAAAGGCGTTGGTTAGATCCAGTGACAGGACCCAAAGAGTTGTGAGTTCAATAAAGGGTTAAGTAAGTGGAGAACTTGGAGAGGGCAATTAACAGGAGATAACTGACATTCATTAGACATCTAGTGGAACTAGAACAGTCTACCCCAGCGAGTGAAATAAAGGGTTCAGTTCGACATTCCAACCATCTGAAGAAGGCCGGAGCGTGCAATGACTGAAACATTGTGATGAATATGGCAACAAAGATGAATACAATCATCCGAATAATGTAAATAATGTACATAATACCTCATCTCAGAAATATACACAAGTTTCTGGACCTTACCCATTGAGTGAAGATGATGAGTGGCAGTAAAATAAAAGCTTGCCATCTTCTGAGACAATCCCCTAGCAGTTCCTCTTTAATCAGTAAATGCAAAACATAATACAAAAGATTATTCTTCGAGATCATTTGTAAAGCGTCAGAAAAAAATGAACGACTCTATGTAACAACCTAATACAATGACAGAATAAAGACTGACCGAGTAAGAACTGGGCCTCTGAATTTCCCCTGTCTTAGCTGTAAAAAATTGATTCACTGATAAACAATCTTTACAAGGACCAATAAAAATGTATACATATGCACATGCAAAAGTAACAAAGAGCAATATGTCAGGAGTTTTCAGTTTAAAACTGTTGTGTCCATAAAAAATTAAAAATTAATTCTAGTGTATAAAAATAATTATAACAAAATAACTAAATATAAAAGGGAACATTGAAGTCAGTGCTCAGAGACGGCAAACTGTTTCATGCTAGATGCAATCGTTAGGCCGCCTGATGATTGCATCTAGCATGAAACAGCCTGTCACCTCTGGGTGTTGACTTCAATGTCCACTTTTATATTTACATACGTTCTATCTCAGCTATTGAGCACTTTATCCCATAAATATAGCACGCCTAAAAACTATATTTCTTCATAGCAAAATAATTATAACAATTATAATTATCATTAATTCACTCTTTCTAAACAAATGAGAATCTACCTGACTTTTCTCCTCTACACAGGCAAACATGTGACATTCCCTCTATTAGACAAGCAGTTCACATGCGTCAAAGAAAATTTCACCTCCTTTTCCTTTTTCTAGCCATAATAATATTTATCTTTTAGAACTCAGCAAAAATTTAAGTTAAGAACACTTCAGACACTTGTATTTTCTAACTAAAATCTGGACACTCATTACACATATCTATAAAAAAAAACAACATACAAGAGAGACAATACACTTTGCTTATTCTTATCTTAACCTTCTGTTGAATTCCTATCCATATTTGATGTACTATTGTATTGTTGAGGTGAATGATACACAGAGAAGAATGAATGCTTAATATATTTATTCAGCATCAGTTTCCAATGCTAATGGATACATACAAAAAACACATAACAATAAGTTACAAAGCAATTAACAAGACAACTTACAAGAAATAGATGAGGGTCAAATGCTGGAGAGCCAAACGAAGTAAGATCAGTCCAAATATTAATCAGCTTATTAATCAACTGTTGAAGTCCTTAATCGTGGACTATTTAAGGCTATGAGCCAGGCCATCTGGGAGAGTGCTGAAGGGGTGCTAGCTACTCTACAACATCTACATTTGACCCTAAGATCACAATTTTAGTCAGTACTAGCAGCATGGCCCGGCGTTGCTCATGCTTGATCCAAAAATTGTACGACTCATACAGCAATTGCTATCACTTGACTGAAAATATTTTTGCCCTTCCTTGCCTTTAAAGGAGTGCCCTTTGTCATGCTGATGTTGCTACATGCCTTACTTCTTGCCTATCTCACACTGCAAATTTTTTCTAAGCTCTATACTAAACATTAAATCTGTTACGAAAAAAGAACTAAACAAAATGAACACAAAATGATCAGCTTTAAAAAGAAGACTTGTAACTGGAAAAACCGAATGAAAAAAGAATGTTAACAACAAATACTTTTTCACACCCAACCCAGTTCTGCGGAATCAGAATCAACGTTGAGTTTAAGCAAGCGAATGAGCCAATTGGAATAAAGTGCCATGCAGATTTAAATTTTTCCCACTTGTGACGAATGCAGCTATCGATTTTTTTTGCATGCTAGTTAACATTTGTGTCAGTCAACTGTTGGCTCTCATGCTGGCCAATAGAATCTTCCTGACTATTCGTGGCAGCCAGCTATAGGCTCTCACTCTGGCCAGTAGAAAATGGCCACAAACTATATGAAAACTGCCGTAGAAGCATGAAAAACTCGATTATTTCCACTATCAATTGAAGTTGTGAAATGCAAAGTCGGTCTTGGCCTTCGCTCTAACTTGGAGCATGTGCATGTAAATTTTGGTGCAAATCTGTTGAAAATTGCGGCCATGCATTCGTTACACACACACACACACACACACACACATCCTGCCTTTTATAGACAGAGATTACAATCTCTTGTTTCACCAACACCACATAAGAACCAGATAATAAATAATACTTGTTTTGTTTTCATGCCTTGCTGTTTCTCATTTTTAGGAACATTTTTGTATATATAAATATTAGAAGATTTATAATTATTTACTCAGACTAATAACTCCACTACAAAACCCAATAATTTTACAACAAATGATCACATACATGCAGAAATGTAGAAATAGTGAGGAAAAATGAAAAGGAAAGACAACTTCTGTATGAAAAGCCTTTTTATTATAGCGAAATAAAAACAGGAGGAGGAGTGGCTTGAATTGAGTAATCGGAGAGCTGAGTTCGAATCCATTGTATTCACTTACATGCTAATACCCTTGGAAAAGGTATGAATCCTCTTATTCTCCCCCCCCAGCTATGGATAAATAGCAAGACAGACCAGGTTCTATAGCCTTGGATGGCAACTGGTCTACTGCAGAAAGAAATGGCAACTACAGAAAAAAATCTGCCTCGTCAGTCATGTATTGAAAGATACATGATCGCCTAAGCGTGCATCACGCATGGCACATAACTGACTGACTGACAAATGTCATGTGTTGTTCAGAGGATTAAAGTCAAGACTCCAAGCAGCTTGATGTTAACGATTTTATTGATTGCCTGATTTGTTTTTTACAGCTTATCAACCTTTTGCAGGTTTTTTAAAGCTGGAAAATATTTCACCTTCTTTGGAGATAGTAATGATTTACAGATACGCATCCTACTAATAAGCCCATAGCTTGGGGAAGAATGCGTGGATTCAAACGTTTCCCAAGGGTATTTGCATATTAGGTCGATATAACAAACACAACAGAAATTGGGACTCAGATCTCCAATTTCAAATTCCGTACCATTATGCATTACACCACCTGCACATCTAAGCTTACTGCACCTAGTATTCCCAAGCAGTCACCCATCTAGGTACTGACCAGACTTGACATTGCTCAACTTTGGTGATCACACAAGAACCAAGGTTTCAAAATGATGTCGGCATAAGCCTTGAAGTTACAAAAAATATTTCATAATGACAAAATACAACTATACCTGGAGGAACTACTTTTATGATTATTTTATACACACACACAAAGACATATATATATATATATATATATATATATATATATGAAGACAAACCCAAAAGTAACCGGAATCGTTTTCTGTGTGACAAGCCTGTAGTAGTTCAGTCTTCCACTGCTAAATGCTACTTGAGGCAACCCTAAGGCATCAGTGTGCTAACTAGTGTCATCCTGGGAAGACGTACAGCTCCGTGGTTCACATTTGTTTTGAAGTGCTTCACACCTTTTCATCTATTTTTACCATGGCTGAAATGATGCCTGTCATAAACTGAAAGAACAGTTGTTAGTTGATCCACACCTTTTTTTTCGAAGGTCATCACTGGTGACGAAAAGCTGGTGCTATGGGTACAACCCCTAAATGAAGCAGCAATCAAGTGAAAACATCCAATGTCGCCACAAACCAAAAAAGCGCGTCAAGTGAAGTCCAAAGTCAAGACGATGCTGATTTGTTTCTTTGATGTGAAAAGAATTCTCCTCAAAGAATTTGTTTCTCCCAGTCAAACTGTTAACCAGGCTTTTTACTTGGAAGTCCGGAAGCGTTTGCGAGACAAGGTGAGACGTAAACGCCCCCTGACCTGTGGCAAAGTGGAGGGTGGTGGTTGCATCACGACAATGTTCCAGTGCACACCGCCTTGAGTGTGAGACAGTTTCTGACCAAGAATGGCATGACTCCACTTCCCCAGCCTCTCTGTTCACCTGATCTCACACCCTGCGACCTTTTTTTTGTTCCCCCAAATGAAGAAAGTCTTTAAAGGAAAACGTTTTGCTGATGCGGAAGAGGTTAAGAAGAAAATGACGGCGTCATTAAAAACATAAGTTCACAAGAGTTCCAGGATTTCTTTGAACAGTGGAAAACACGTCTGGACTGGTGCATTGCTTCAGATGGAGAATACTTTGAAGGTGATAAGAATATAAACATGCAACAATAAATGAATAAAATTATATGACACAATTCTGGTTACTTTTGGATCCCTTCTTGTATATATATATATATGATAATGATATATAAATTTTTATATATCAAGAACAATTTTGAGCAAAATTTTGTGTACGATGCATTTCATTCTTTACGACTTCACTGTGCTAAGATTGTTTACAAATGTGAGACACTTGGAATTTTAAATTCAAAGATGAGTTTTTTAATAAGCATTTGGATATATAATCTAGCCGATTCCATTTAGATTCTTTTTTTCTTTTCATTTACATCACCTTTGTTATAAAATATCCCACATTATGATGATCTGCAATGAGTAGTGAAATGCCATAAGAACCTGAATGCAAATTTATTGTGGATGATTGAGCGATTAATGCACTTGCTAAATATTTTCATCTTAGCGATATTTTTCTCTTTTAATTAGAGTAGCTCTTTTATATATTAAAGTTAGTCTCTTTGCGGTGAACAACTAAAGTGTTTAATGTATTATTTTATAAAATATCCCTTTTGTGTTAATGAAATCTTTTATTTGAACTTGACGTTTCTCCAATGTATTCTTTCTGGCAATCATTACAGGTGATGAAGTAAATTCAACTTTTAGCTTATTGTTTTGCATTGATAAAGTCTTTTATTGTTTTAGACATAGTTGTGTCAAATTTTATCATTTGTGCACATGTGCAGTCACATCAACATAAACAAACTTAGTCCAATGAAAGGAGGAAACACATCACACAAAAACTTTTTCCACTCTCTCATACATCTTTCCCCAAATATATATATATATATATATATATATATATATATATATATGTATGAAGGGGGTGCATGCACATGTGCATACGGGTGTTTGCAATATTTACCTGTGAACAGAGGTCAATAGCATTGGGAAGGGAAAGCACTATTCTTTTTACCATTGCGTGATAACTTGACACAATCTCTTTTCACAAGGTGTCCCAGACTGACAAAGAGAATGTGCAACGTATGAATTTTGAGAAAATCAACATCTGAATACTGTGAAAATCTAACTTCTCATATTGTACAGTAAGGCTTTTGAAATTTGCATTACTAAAAAATTCTTAGCCAAATCACATCACCATGGAATAGTTTCACAAAAGTGTGCATTATTAACCCAAAAATATCATAATAGAAAAATTTCTAAGAGTGAATTATGAGAAAATCCAATAACACATTTTACAGTAGAAAGGTTTCTCTCTAGTGTGTTCAGTCGTATGCCATTTTGAGATTCATATTCCGAGAAAATGCTTTGCTACACACCACACAACCGAAACATCTCTCTACAATGTGTGTTTTTTCAGGTGCATTTTGAGGTGTGCATTTCGTGTAAATTTGACACTACAGATTTGACAGGTGAAAGCCTTCTCTCCACTGTGTCTTTTTATATGCCGCTTGAGACTGGAGTTCCTGGAAAATGTGGCATTGCACTTCTCACAACGGAAATTTCTCTCTCCAGTGTGTTTTAACATGTGTTCCTTGAGGTGTGCATTTTGGGTAAATCGGTCTCCACAGATTTCACAATAAAATGGTCTGTCTCCAGTGTGTATTCTCATATGCAGTGTGAGACTTGAATTTCTAGAAAATCTCCCTTCACAAATTTCACATGTGAAAGGCTTCTCTCCAGTGTGTGTTAGCATATGCTGGTTGAGTGTTGCAATTTGGGAAAATCTAACTCCACAGGTTTCACATTTAAAAGGTTTTTCTCCAGTGTGTGTTAACATGTGCTGTTTGAGAGTTGAATTTAGTGAAAAATTAGCTCCACAGGTCTCACAATGAAATGGTTTTTCCCCTATATGTGTTCTCACATGTACCTCAAGATGAGACTCACTGCGAACTGACAATCCACAAATTTGACACTGTAAAGACTTTTTTGGTTTTTGAACATCCATAATGCCTTCCCAGTACTGTCAAGATGCAAGCTGCAAAAAGAAAAATAATACATTTAAGAAGACACATTAATCAGGGATTATGAATTTAAAAAAGAAATAAAAATGATTTTCTTTATCAGTCTTATTTCTTTGTTTCTGCTGAAATGTCCAAACAATGCAACATTGTTCATCATACAAGAGGATATAATTTGCTATTTTAAAGGAATCTTTCTCAATCTCATCTGCAATTTTACTATGAATGATCTATCGATTACAGCACTTTCTATACATTTTTGTTTTAGTAAATTGCTTTCTCTTTTAATTAAAGTAGTATTTTTTAAATAAAAATTATGGTGAAACTAATTTTGTCTTAGTAAATTGTATTTTTCATTCAATTAAAGTAGCATTTTTTAAATTAAAATTATGGTGAGACTCATTGCAGTGAGCAACTAATGCATTGAGTGTGTTATTTTGTAAAAGATTCCTTTTCTGTTCATATAATGTTATTTAAATTTCTTGAGCACTTAGTATTCCCAAGCAGTCACCCATCTAGGTGTTGTACAGGCTTGACTTTGCTTAACTTCAGTAAAGTTAAATTCCTTGAGCACCTACTATTCCTTTTATTTAAATTCATTACAACATCTGTATTCCCAAGCGGTCACCCGTCTAGGTGCTGGCCAGGCACCTTAGATGGGTGACTGCATTTCCTAACTCCAGTGTTTCAACATGATCAACGTCGGCCAAAATGAACAGGAACAAAGTAGCAATACAAGATGTGGATTGCAATAAAAATGTTATCAAATGATTTGGCAATTCACAAGATTAAAGAAATAATAATCTTTCTCCATCTGAACTTTATGAAAAGAGAGAATAAAGCCAGAAATATTGTTCAATTAATCCTCATAACAAAGTCTAATAGTCTACTTTTAAGATTAATATTTGGATGTACAAGTGGAGAAAAGCAATCAGGAAACCAAGTTTGTTACATTCACACCAACAGCTTTGACAAAGGCAAGAATGGGAAAATGATGTATAAATTTCTATATATGATGTATAGAAACAATTTTAGGAAAAACTATGACAAAGTAGAAAAAGTTTTATGTGGCTTTAGGACTTCACTGGACTAAAGAAATATTTCCAACCAGTTCCATGTCAATCGTTATTTACTTTCTTCTTCATTTTTTATTGTTCTCATTCTTTAATAACATTTTTCTTTCTTTTTATTCTTTCACACTCAGTAACCTTATGTTTTAGTGGCTTTAGAATATGAGAAAAAAACATTCTTAAGAAGCGAGAACAGAAAAGGACTACACATGCTCATGAAGGGGAGGGGATGTTCAAATTTTAAATTTAATTTTTTTTTCTTTTAAATCTGTTTTGGGTATATAGTCTAGTCAGTTTATTTTATTTTACTTTTTGTTTTTTTTCATTTAAAATTTCAACATCCCCTCACCTTTGTGTATATGTTTAGTTGCATCAAGGTAATTTCAGCATCCCCTCTCCTTTGTGCACATGGTTAGTTGCATCAAGGTAAATATTAGTTCAGTCTGATGATGTCCTAAAGGACAGAACGCACTACATGACAACTTTTCTAATGTGACAAAGATTTTCTGAAAAAAAAAAAAAGAAGAAATCCACCACTTCTCACCCCCTACAAAGTAAGGAATACTATTTTTCTCTCTCTCTCTCTCTCTCTCTCTCTCTCTCTGTGTGTGGTTGGCAAACGGTGTATTAACAGGATAACTCTGAATTTGAAGCTTTGAAATCTAGTTTTGTTTTTAAAATTTTCATAAATTATCAGCATTCAGTCTTTATGTCAATGTTTAAAACAAAAACTTCCTTGGAATTGTTTGTGAATCAAACAGAAGCTAATAACAAAAAAGTTTTCAGGCAACAAATTTGATTCAGAAAGAGAAACTTATTTAGCATTACTACATTTTTTTATTTTTACTTGCAGTTACTTATCGGTGTATTTTCAGTGCTATGTCGCACATGGATAGGTGTCTCTGCATATACTTCCAGCTGGCAACCCAGACACACCACATTATGCTTTAGTCTTAACCACCTTCCACATAGTTTGTAATGCTTAAGATGATGGACAGTGATCATTATTGTTATGGGACCTACCTTTATGGACACCTCCTATTACTATATATACGTCTACTTTCTACAGTTGACCTGTTCCAGCTAAACAGTTAAACTTTCTGCCCGAAGGCAGAGAGGAACTCGGACGAGGCTCTGCCAAAGGGCAGAGTCTTGTTCGGGGAGGTTGACGGCCCCTGAACCCGTTTATGTGGGTTGAAAGAGGGATTATTTTTAGCCGAGCCTACAGGCTTGGAGATTCCACATTAAACCAACCTTGTGCCACATGTAACCTTCGTGGGTTTAACTAAATATCGCTGTCTACAGTTGACGAGTTGACTACTGTACTTTGCCATCAGTCAGACGTGTAACACTTTTGTATTCGTTCTTTTTGTTAATAATATGTTTTCATTAAATTGCTGAGTTCAAGTTTTCTTTCGGACCTATTCTGGGTCCACAACAATTATTTTAATTTTTAGGGCTTGGTTTGGTTCGGTTTGGTTTGGTTTACGGTATATCAACCTCAATGTGTTATTTAATGCTGACAAAATTTTCATTGTTGGTAATATTTTTTACCAAAAATCTATTTCTAGTAATATTTTTTCCTTCAAAAAATCTATTTCTGGTAATAATTTTCCTTTGCTTTTCAAAAAATGTATAGCTGGTAAAGATTCGTTTTTTTTTTTTTTTACAGAAATGTATTGCTGGTATAATATTTGTTTTTCAATAATGTATAGCTGATAATATTTTTTTTTAAATGTATTGATCGCAATAATTTTTTTTACAAAGTATTTCTGGTATTAAAACCTATTTTTACACTTTCATAATGTTTTGACCCCAGTTTGGGAGTTAACTATTTACCCATAGACGGGACCCTAACAGGTACTACCACCTTGGGTCTGAATGGACCTGGGAACACAAGCAATTAAGAGGTAGTTCCACGCTCCTCAAAATCTCAGAGGCCTTGCTGTTTGATGTTGTTTATCCTCTTATCCAGGACACAGATGGAGTTCATTGTCTTACCCAAGATGGAATTTTTAGGGAGAAGAAATCCAAAATAATCTTCTCATGACAGTTACAATTAAAAGAAAAGATAAACCAGTAAGCAAAAAAAATCACATAACCCTGTCAATCTTTCTTTCTCTGATATTTGCGGTATACGGTGCCAATACAGTGATACAATGTGATATTTATTAACTCTTTTTATTCAAAAATGTTTTAAAAATTACAAAATCATGAAATATAAAAACCAGCTACAATGCAATGTTTATTATTTACCATTTTATAAATTACTATGAAAAACGTTTTTCATTCAATCTAATAAATAAATAGTGTTTAATATCTTTGTGGTCAATTCTCAAGAATAAATAATGTATAAATCCATTTTCATATGTCTGGGTTTTATTAACACTAATCATCACATTTTAGTATCTTTTTTTTCAAAATGTTCTCCAGATATTTTAGCATTTTGTGAAACTAATTTAAACTCTTCTATCTTTCAAATTCTCTGTTCCAGGATATCTTCCTGTTTGTCAAAAAGATTCTAGGTTACATATTCATGGCTCCTACTTTACTGCGGTCTAATGGTTAGCATGATTGTCTTGCTATAACAATTACAAATGAGTAGTGAGTTTGATCCTCACTGGGTGCCCCATAGAAGCTATGCTTAGAAAACCACCATATGCATGGTGTTTATGTCCAGGGAAATCTCCTATATCCTGTTCTGTTTCATGAATTTACATAAATCCAGAGACCAATATGCAATGTGATTGGTCCTGATCTGGCATCTCATCTACAGTCGCTCTCTCAAAGATGTGCTGTCGCCTCCCTCTGTCTTTTCTACAAATACCTTCATGGTAACTGCTTCGACAAGATACTTTCACTAGTTCCCAGACTGCATGAATTTGAGCGTGCTACTTGGCCGGCATCACGGTCCCACCCTTTCATTGTCAAAATGGCTAAATGTGGCCGTCTCTTTTACTCCAGTAGCTTCATGTCTCACACCTCCTGTTTGTGGAATTTCCTTCCTATAATCTCCAACTATTCAAATATAATGTCAATCGACATCTCCAGATGCCCTGACCTATTCCCTGTCCTTCTCTTCATCCTTTCCTCTATCACACCTCTTTACTCTCACTCCCACTCTCTGTAACCCCTTGCATGCTAGTGGCATCTCACCTTGCTTGGGGTGAAATGCTAAAAAAAAAAAAGAAATCATCAGCATTCACAGTCAGACCTATTGAAGAAAACTCTTGTTCATTTATGTGCTAAAGAAAAATTGTTACCTAAAGAATAATAAGTGCCAACCAATCGGTGTTCCTGGCATTGCCCAGCACAGATGATTTCAGTCTTCTATACCAGGCAACGATACCAACATACACTAGGTTATTTTGCCTTTATGAACTTCAAAGAAAGTATTGCGATTTCATTCTGCTAAGTATTTACACATTCTTGATAATCTCCAGACATAGCGGTGTCAAGAGAATAACCATATTTTTACAGGCATGAGTTATACATTACTAATATTTTCATGGTAATCTGATGAGTTTTCCTCTTAGGTACCTCGACTTTATGAATTTAAGTGCTGTACTAGATTGGCGATAAGGTTTATATCATTTTACAGTTGAGGTAACGAGATTTAACCATAAGTTCTATGCTAACAATTTCTTCTGTTGCACTTCTCGCTTGTGGAACCCTCTTCAGGCATCATACTTTCCGGTAAACTTTGATCTTCACAAATTTAAATGCAATGTCATTTATTATCTTCTTAATTCCTCAGTATCTGTCTATATTTCTGAGGTATTATGTACACTATTTACAAAGAGACATGGCACAGTGGATTAAGGCATTAGTTAGATCCAATGACAAAACCCAAAAAGTATGAGTTCAATACCCGATTAAAGCAATGGAGAACTTGGAGAGGGGAATTAACAGGAGATAACTAATAACTGACATCCATTAAATATGGCACATGGAACTAGAACTGTCTACCCCAGTGAGCAAAATAAAGGGTTCAGTTCGACATTCCAACCACCTGAAGAAGGCCAGAGTGTACAACAGCTGAAACATTGTAATAAATATGGCGACAAAGACGAGGACAGTAATAATGATAATGTATATAGTGTCTTCTTAATTCCTTTTCTTTTATTGTTTTCTTTTTTTAAGAATGTTTTTTTCTCAAAGACATAAGGGGTTACTGAGTGTAAAAAGGGGTTACTGTGTGTGAAAGAATAAAAAGAAAGAAAAACATTATTAAGGAGTGAGAACAATAAAAAAAAATGAGGAATCAAGAATAAAGTAGATAGCAATTAACATTGCTTTTGAATTCTTGAAAATGAAAGTTGGTTGGAAAGCAGGAAGCCAGAAGAGAGTTCCAAAAAAGTGTGAGAGAAGAAACTGTCAGCCCAAAACTTATGGTTATATCTAGCAGCCAATTCAACTGTAAATTGATGAGACCTTACTACCAATCTAGTACTGTACTTAAATTCATAAAGTCTAGGTACCACAGTGGAAATGCAAATTAATCCTTTCTTTAGCTGCATAGTGTGTACTTTGGTAGGGCTACATGTACTATATAAAATCACTAGCAGTAGAGTCCGGCGTTGCCCGGGGATATAACAGTAAGAGATCGATCAAGTATCCACCATCATAAAGACTGAAAAATAAAATTGACAAATTTTATTGTTTAAGGTTGACGGACACGCATGTCTTAGTTTTTTTTGTTTTTTTTACGAATTGGTCAAACCCAAACTCAAACAAAAACATTGTTTTCAATCGTTATGAGTCTATCTAGTGAATAGAATTTTATTATAAACAATTGTCTTGTAAATGGAATTTTTAAAACATTCTGAATTTAAAAATAAAGAAAAAAGTGTGCAATACAATAAGAAACACTACCTGCCAAAAAAAAAAGTGAATTTTTGTTTTATCAGCTGAAAAATATAGGAAATCTGATCCCATATTTAAAGGAACCCACACACACACAAAAAACCCGATGTGAGTTGTCCCCCTTCCATTTTTACAATGTCTCTTAATCGTGTTTTCAAATTGATTTTGTGAAAAAAACAATTATATTTTCCCGTTTTTGGCACTGTTAGAACCACCACAAGGTAATTTTATGTAGTCCTGTGAAGTTTTGTTGAAGTCGGTTGAAAAATGTAGGAAATCTGATCCAATATATAAACGTTACAGACACATACACACACACACACACAATCTGCGTTTTATAATAAGTAAGATATACAAAATCAATATTAAATAAAAAATCATAATTAATATTAATGCAATGTCAAAATATATAAAAAGAAGCTCCAAAATAATATGTAGGAAAACTGAGTGAAAACTGTTTACATTGAAGAAAAGTGCAAAATATTTCTGTTTTGCATAAAGACATGATAATCAATGAATTATCTACCATATTACAAGGCTAAGTAAAAAATTAACTGCACTTTTATCATAACATAGATTTAGGTTTGTCAAACTGCCTTCTACATATGCATGCTTATAATTGGTACTATTGAGGTCCTGTAAATGAAGTTTGAGCTTGATCGTGCCAGTTTTCTTGCTGCTGTTACTGTGGATAGTGGCTCATATTGAGAAATCAGAGAGCTGAGTTCAAATTCCAGTCGAGTTAACTACATTCACTTACATGCTAATAATCTTGGGAAAGGTATGAATCAATCTCTTCTCCCACCACCCAAGCTATGGGTAAATAGCAGGACAGAGTGGCTTCTATAGCCCTGGGTGGTTACCTGTCTAGGAGAAGGACAACACAGAATTATAAACCTGAGAGCCTAGTATACAGACTGAGGATGACACACACCATATTCTGTGGTTTTCAGTTATCAGTGAAGAGGTTGGAGAGGAGATAAGTGCTGCCAAGTTATCTGAAAGGCCACTGAAAGGATCATGAAGAGGAAAAATCAATGTTTCTTCTGCCCTTGGGGACTCCTGATGATTGAAGCAGTCAAGGGATTGATGAAGATAATGATGAATGATCTTTAAAATTATTTTTAAATAACTAAGTATATTTTCCCAATATCTGTGCATATCTATACATAAGTATGTCAAGATTTTAAAAAGAAAATCCCAGTGTTGTATGCCTTTTGAAAGCATGAAGAAAGACTTTTAGAGATATCAAATTATTAAATCAAGATCATGGAAATCTGTAAGAAAAAATACTTTCAAAAAAATATTTGAAGAATTTTTTTTTTTTTTTTGTGGAAAATAGATCCAGAATGTAAATAAAATTCAAGAAATTTTCAAAAAGGCCACATTTTATTGTTTTTCTTTCTTAACTTCCAGACTTTTCTTTGAGGCTCCAAATTTCATTTTGATAGTATTCCATTTTCAAGAGCTTCCCTTTAAAAAAAAGTGTAGACCTCCATATGGTACATGTCAATGTACAATTGAAAAATCATCAAATTAAAAAGAAGTGGGGTACATTTGCATGGAAAAAAAAACCTCTAATATTCTAAAGAATGACTGTTTTTTTTTTTTTAAATGATCATTATGGGCATGCGACCTAGTGGTTAGAGCATTCACTTCCCAACCATAAGACCCAAGTTCAAATCTCACCATGATCGATTTTGTCAGGAAGGTGACTCCTTGAAATTATCCCCCCGTGGAGTGTAATATATTTTCCCATGGCCCTCTTGGTGGCTTCCAGGTTTGAAAAATCTGTCCCCCTGGTGACCCTCTTGAGCTTAGAGAAAAGGAAAGAAAATTCCATGTAGTCAGTACAGGTGAGTAGGAAAGTTTTTCCAGATATTCATCAAGGGGACCTATTTTCACCAAGAGGTCCGGGACGACAGAGTTGCAGAAAATCCTGGGAAAATCCTTTCAAAAATGCATCAAGGTTTAGAATGGAAAAGTTGCTTTAGACTCAAAGGGGATAGTTTTGAATTTGACATAAATTTTTTGTGACTTCAGTTCTTTTTCTTTTCTGACACACCTCGTATAATATTGACTTCAAACTCCATAACAACGATCATTCAAAATAATATATCCAAAATTAATATTAAAATTACAACTAAAAAAAAAAACCAAAAAAACTATTACAGTTAAAACCAAAACTGACAGCAGTAGCAATAATTCTGAGGCAAGCATAAGTAAGTTAATTGATTTGTTTTTTTATGGCTTACTAACACTTTGCAGGTTATTTAAAGCCAGAAAACATTTTTAGATTGTAACAACTTTTTGGACATAATGATTTTTATTGATAATTGATACAAGTTTTACTAATTAATCCATAGATGGAGAAGAGAAGAAGTGAATTACCTTTCCCAATGGTATTTGCATGAGTGAATAACAAACTCAAATGTAATTCAAACTCAGCTCTCCGATTTCCATTCTGGACCCATGATCCGTTACACTACCAACATACATACAAGATAACACCAAGTGCTCACCCATCTAGGCATTGACCAGACTCGACATGGCTTAACTTGTGATTGTATGAGATTGTGATTGTCTTTCAATGTGATACTAAAATAATAAATTTTAAACTGTATATGAATACATGAGAATTTTTACAAAATAATTAATTCAATATTGATGATTAGAAATAATTTCTACCAGAATTTTGATCTTGAAAATGCTATCCTTGTAAAGAAAATAAAAACATCAATGTATTGAAACACTTTAATTGATATTTCTTCTACAGAATACCAGCTCGTGGTATATTTCTTAAAAAACATTTAAAGAACTGAATGAAAATTATTAACTTCTGCATATAAATAATGATCAGATACCATATAAAAAATTAACTTTCGATAACCAACATAAACATTACATCTCTTTGCGCTTTCCATAATTTCTTATCCTTTCCACAACGTTATTGAAAGTTTTTCAAATAATTTCGAAAATTCTCAGATTTAAATTTACAACTTACCTTTTTTTTTTCACAATATGAACTTTTTCATAAAAAAAAAACGAGTTTCACCTTGATGCTGCTAGAGTTGAAATTTCTTTGTAATTCCTTAGAATATTTCGTAATCTTAATAAATAACACTAATTATATTCAAATAATCAGCAATTAAAAAAAATAATAACAATTAATGGACTGAAAATAAAATGCCAGTAGTTCTGAACGCGAATTCCTGCTACCGGTGTATAAGAAGAATTTGTTCCTTGCAATAAAAATCGTTTGTGTATTATTGATGGTGTTATTGTTATATAATTTATTTCTGCTTAAAGTTAAGAGGAAATATGGAGCAAGGCCTAAAATGTGGATTTCCTTGTTCTACTTTTTAACCTCACCAGTCACAATCACTGGTCGACTTATATGGATATTTCCCCCAAACTCCACATTGACACTTTTTTCTCAGCAAGAACACGCCATAATACCGCGAATTCTCTCTATTTCTAACTAGCCCCCCTTTCCCACTGTAGATTTTTTTTTTTTTTTTTTTAGTGAGGATAAAAAATAAATAAACAATGATGAAAGGAAAATTCAGTAATTTTGACAAGGTACGAAAATTCGGTAACTATGAAATAAAATCGATTGAAAATTGATTTTATTTTTAGGGCTGTTCCAGTGTGGAGATTTGGGGGCTTAGTCCTCTTCCCCTATATTTTTTAAAAATAACCGAACATCGTGTGATCCAGAAAAACCCATTACAATAAGCAGGGACGTACTTGCGGAAGTGGGGCTTATTGGGCTAGGCCTACTTCCCCCCCAATTTTTTTTAAGTATTATGGGGGTCTAGAAAATGCCACTAGGACTCGCTAGAACAATACCAGGGCCGTATTTTCTGACGGGAGCTAGCTCCCCTCCACCCGTCATACGTTAAGTTAAGTTTAAAGAAGCATAGGTTCCAATCCAGATAAAAAGAAAAACCCACTGCAACAATACCAGAGCCAGACTTTTTTTGGTGAGGGTGTAGGGAGCTAAGGACCCACCAATACAGTGTAACCCGGATATAAGAGAGTTGTCGGTACCGGAGAAGTCTCTTATATCCGGGTTTGGTCTATTTTATATACATTAGGCTCTAATTTGGGACCAGAGAAAATCTCTCTTATATCCGGGTCACACTGTATTTCTATTCTACGTTAAAGTTAAGTTCTTGTATGTTCTTTTCAAATTATTATTTTAGTAAAAAACAAGTTTAAGTTTTCTTTTTAAATAAGCAAAGCAAAAACTATTTCAAAAATATAGGAGCGAGGGCTTAGCCCCCCCCCCGCCAAGTCCTCACTCCAGAAAAGCTCTGTCTCTAAAATCAATTTTCAATCGATTTTTTTTATTTCACAAGTTACTGAATTTTTCTACGTTGTCAAAATTTACCAAATGTTTTGTTACCGAATTTTCCGAGCATCAAAATAACTGCAGTAACATTTTTAAAATTCCCCAAACAATATTTACAATGAAAGGAAAAATTTATAAAAATAGGTACCTCTCTAAAAATTCACCAAAAAAGAAGTATATTTGATGAAAAAATACCCAAAAGGCCTCCCCGACACCCGAAAAAATGAAAAACGTAAATTTTTATCGTCAAAATCTTTGTGTCATTATTATTTAGAATTTAAGAGAAGAGATTGAAGAATTTATGTAAAAATTATTTTTACTTTTCATCTTACTCAGCATCCAGGAAATTTTTGCTAAAAATCTTGAATTTAAAATTAAATTGATTTAAAAATTCTCACAAAAATCAAATAACTGTAGTGTCGGGTTTTAATAACACTTTCAGAACTTATTTGTAAATGAATTAAATTATGTTTTACTTCTTTTTTTCTAGAAAATCTTGGTATTTTTTTTTTTTTAAATATCTGTTAGTACTGTTAGAAAATATTTAATTTTTATAAAATTTTGAGAAAACCTTTCAGATCATAATTGTAAACTTTAAGGCCACAAAATCTTTTTATCAAACGAACCAGACCCCTAGTTGCAGAAATTCTGCCCTGAATCAGAAAATAAAAATGCAATAAAACAAAAACAGACCATTATTTTTTTTTTAATTAGAAAAGCTTTTAATTGCTTTTTTTATGAACATTCTCTTCAGAAAAAAAATTCAATGATTAAGGAATATTTAAAAGAATTGTTTAAAGTTTTTAAAATTTTAATTAGAACAATTTATAAATTTTAAAAATTCTGTATTAATTTGTAGCACGCAAGTGATATTGTTATTAGATTAAAACTAATTTACTAGTAATCATATATGGGAAAGTTCAACACCCCGACACCGGTATTCTAAAAAGAATTTGTGTATGTGTATAAATGTGCTGATTTTTGTAAATACGGGCATCCATACATGATATTATAAGAAATTAAGAGAAGTACCAATAATAAACTTAAAATTTATTGGTAATTTTCTAACATTTTCTCAACAAACATCTTCATAAGTAAGGCTATAAGTAAAGCCAAAATACCTAAAATTCAATTAGATTGCTTAAAATATTTTCTTAATTTTTTAATATTACAGGCCACAGGGTATTTAAAAAAAAAAAAAAAAACTTTATAAAAAAAAGGCGTTCGCATTGTATTTTTAAGAATTTTTTTTAGTTTTTTTTTTTCCCTTCTTACTTAAATCAGACTCTCAATAAATCACTCAACACTTAAAAAAAATCACTCAACACTTAAAAAAAATCACTCAACACTTAAAAAAAACACAACAGCTATCTAAAAACAATGCTTTTAGTTTTCTGCAATATTTTAAATTCAAGTAAGTAATATTTGTTTGAATTCAGATTAATTAAATCAGCTAATTTGCCTCAAATAACGTTTCAGTAAAGTATACTTTATTTTTGAATGATTTTTTTTTTTTAACAAAGAATTATTTTGAATTTATATTTGTTAATATGTATGAGTTTAAAGATTTTACTGATGAGGAAAAAAATGATTCCAATCAATTTTAATTCAGTTTGAAATGCACCAAGGTATTTTACATATTGGGAATGTTAAATTTAATCTATTAACTTGGAATTGGAACTAAAATTAAATCTCAAAAAATGTTTTTCATTTTTTAATATTCATTTTAAACATAAGGGCAAAGTAGTGGCTTGTTAATTTTAACGCCTCAAAAATGAAACTGCTCTCTTTTAATCATTTGAGAGAACTTTTTTGCCTTCCATCAGTATGGCTGATGCTAACCTCCAGTGAGTGACTCATTCAACCTTCTTGGACTAATGTTTTCAGCTGACATGAAGTGGAAAAAGTATATGGAAGCAATTGTTAAGTCTGCAACTAAGAATGTTGGTTCACTATATTGTGCTAGACAATTTTTCTCACCAGAATCAATCTTGCATATCTTTAAGGCGAGGTAATGGTTAGCAAGCTTGGTTCGCTAGAACAATTATGACTGAGTAGTGAGTTTGATCCTCACTGGGTGCCCCCTAATTTCGGCCTTGTGCCACATCTAAGCTACATTTGGAAAATCACTATATTTATGTCTACCATTCGTCCTTGGTTTTGATACTGTTGCCATATCTGGTCTAGTGCTCCTGCAATTTATTTAGTGATTCTTGACAAAATTCAAAGAAGAATCTGCAATGTTATTGGTCTTGATATTTCATCTCAGCTTCAGTCCCATTTCCACTACCATAAGATAGCATCCTTGTGTCGTTTCTATAAATACATTCATAGTAATTGTTTGGATGAACTTTCTACTATACCTATATGAATTGTAAATATGGGGACTAGTTAGTATTTTCATAGAGACAAAGAGGTATTATGGTGATTGTAGTAAGAAAGGTATGTATGAATGTGTTGTTTTAGTGTAAGGAATATTGTTTGTGCGATTGGGTCAGCATTTTAGGAGGCACGGTGGAGTAATGGATAGCGACTTGGATTGAGGAATCGGAGAGCCGAGTTCAAATTCCAGTTGAATCCATTACATTCACTTACGTGCTAACACCCTTGGGAAAGGTGTGAATCCTCTTTCTTCTTCCTCCAGCTATGGGTAAATAGCAGGACAGACTGGGTTCTATAGCCTTGGATGGCAACTGGTCTAGGAGAAGGAAAACTCTGAATTCAAACCTGCTCTTAGAGGAGGGTGAATGGAGTCTCTCTGAGCCTTGGTTGGCAATCAATTTAGTGTTGGTGTCACGATAAAAACACCCTTGATCGCCCTAGCGAAGCATCAAGAATTCAGCTATTTGACAAGATTATGAACTACACCAATCAAAGTATTGGTGAGTTCAATCTCGGCTGTGGCCGCAAGATGATGATGTGGCTAGCTATATTATAGTTAAGACAGAAGAAGACCGTACTTTCCCCAATCCCCACTTCGGCCATGTACCACATTTCTGTGTATTTAACAGAATAAATAACACTTTCCACTATACCTAGACTTTATGAATTTAAGTGCAGTACTAGATTGGTAGTAAGGTCTCATCAATTTACAGTTGAAATGGTTAGATGCAACTGTAAGTTCTATGCTAACACTTTTTTCTATCACACTTTTTGCTTGTGAAATTGTCTTCTAGATCCTTGCTTCCCAGTCAACTTTGATTTTCAGAACTTTAAATGTAATATCAATTGTTATCTTCTGAATTCTTTTATTGTCCTCTTTCCTTAATATCAGTTTTTCTCGTATTCTCTAACTCAGTAACCTCTTGTGCCCAAGTGGCTTTATTGATTTGCTTAGGATGAAGTGATTAAAACATTAGAAAAAAAAAAAAAAAATCTATCTTTAAAAAAAAAGTTACCTATATAAAAACAATGAAGGACAGTGTTAACATTAGAATTTTAACTAAGCTTAATTTTGCACAAATTTGGAGCACATAGTGAGAATGGAACTCACTACTCAAAGTAACTGTTAAGCAGACAAACATGCTAACACTACCCAAATCCGGATCGCCTTTCGCAATGTAACAGAGAAACATGGCCTAGGCAATTTATTTATTTCTGAAATTAAATATTCTACAGGTGGCACAATGGTTATCAGTGCAAAAACTGGAAACAATGAACCAGTTTCAAATTCTGACCTAGGGTTTCTGCATTCATTTTTGTACATATATTTGTTAAATAGCAAGGTAGACGTGACTCTCTAGTCTTGATTGGGAAGGAGTTTTCCGATATATAAATGTTAAGGGATTTATGATCATTTACTCAGAGTTATAACTCCCCTACAAAACCCAACATAAATTTTACAACAAATGTCTACATACGCAGAAATACAGACTGCAGAAATAGTGAGGAAGTACAAAAAGGAAACACAACTTCTGTATGAAAAGGCTTTTTTTTATTATAAAGAAATAGAAACAGTACAAATGTCAAGAGTTGTTCAGAGGATTAAAGACAAGATGCCAAACAGTTTGATGTTAATGGCTTTATTGATTGACTAATTTGTTTTTTTACGGTTTATCAACACTTTGCAGGTTATTTAAAGCCAGAAAACATTTCAGATTGTAAGAATTTTTTGGAGATAATAATGATTTACTGATACACATTCTACTTATTAACCCATAACTGGCAGAAGGACAGGTGGATGCGTATATTCCCCAAGAGTATTTGTGTGTTAAGTAAATATAACGAACGCAATGGCAATTGGGACTCAGTTCTCTGATTTCCAGTTCCATGTCGTTTATGCATTACACCGTCCATGTATCCAAGGTTACAGCACCTAACATTTCCTAGCAGTCCCCCATCTAGGCACTGGCCAGGCTTGATGTTGCTTATCTGGTGATTGCATGAGAACCAGTGTTTCAATGTGATATGGCCATAAGCCTTGATGTTAATGGATATGAAAAATATTTCATAATGCCAAAATACAACTATGGCAGGAGAAACTGCTTTCATGATCATTTTATACCCAGACATATACGATAATAATATATAAATTTTTATATATCAAGAACAATTTTGGGCGAAAGACGTATGACAAGGTGGAAAACAATTTTTGTGTGATGCATTTCATTTTTTAGGATTTCATTGGACTAAGATTGTTTACAAATATGAGACACTGGGAATTTAAAATTTAAAGATGATTTTTTTTTTCTTTTTTAATATCTGTATTTTGGGTAGATAATCTAGATGATTTCATTTAGATTTCTTTTCTTTTTGTTTCCATCACCTTTGTTATTAAATATCCCACATTGTAATAGAAAATCTGCCATGAGTAGTGAAATGTTGCAAGAACTTGAATGCAAATTTACTGTGGATGATTGTTGTGTAGTAAATAAGACACCCCTGGTAACACAAATGAACTAGGCAAAACGCTTCAAATAAAGAACTCAAGGTGAGTCAAGGGAAGTTCACTGGAATCAGTCAAGGAGCGAGTTATAACAATGATCTAGTGATTAAAGCACTTTCAGTGAATTGTTTTCTCTTTTAATTAGAGTAGCATTTTTATATTAAAATTGTGGTCAGCGAGAAACTAATGTGTTTACCGTGTAGTTTTGTAAAAAAATTCCTTTTGTGTTCATGTAATTGCTTATTTAAACTTTTGAAGTTTCTCCAATGTATTCTTTCTGGCAATCAATACAGGTTATGGAGTAAATTCCTCCTTCAAGTTTTAGCTTATTTTGTTTTGTATTAAGTCTTTTATTGTTTTAGATGTAGTTGTGACAAGTTTTATCATTCGTGCGCATGTGTAGTCACATCAACGTCAACAAACTTAGCCCAATGAAGTCATAACGGAGGAAATAAATACATCTTTCCCCAAATATATATATTTATATATAATATATATATATATATATATATATATAATGAAGGGGTGCATGCACATGTGCATACGGGTGTTTGTAATGTTTACCCGTGAACAGAGGTCAATAGCATTGGGAAGGGAAAGCACTACTGTTTTTACCATTGCATGATAACTTGACACAATCTCTTTTGACAAGGATGTCCCAAACTGACAAAGAGAGTGTACAACGTATGAATTTTGAGAAAATCAACATCTGAATACTGTGAAAATCTAACTTCTCATATTGTACAGCAAGGCTTTTGAAATTTGCATTACTAAAAAAAATGTTGCCCAACTCACGTCACCATGGAATAATTTCACAAAAGTGTGCATTAGCATGCTGAATTCTAAACAAAAGTAACCCAAAAATCTTCTCAAGTGTGAATCATGAGAAAATCCAATAACGCATTTTACAGCAGAAAGGTTTCTCTCTAATGTGGACAAATGTATACCATTTGAGATTCATATTCTGAGAAAATGGTTTGCTACACACCACACAACCAAAAGGCCTCTCTACAGTGTGTGCTTTCGCAGGTGCATTTTGAGATGTGCATTTCGTGTAAATTTGACACCGCAGATTTGACAGTCAAAAGCCTTCTCTCCACTGTGTCTTTTTATATGCCGCTTGAGACTCGAGTTCCTGGAAAATGTTGCACTGCACTTCTCACAATGGAAATTTCTCTCTCCAGTGTGTTTTAACATGTGTACCTTGAGGTGGGCATTTTGGGTAAATCTGTCTCCACAGATTTCACAGGGAAAATTTCTCTCTCCAGTGTGTATTCTTATATGCTGCATAAGGTTTGAATTTGTGGAAAATGTTGCATTACACTTCTCACAACGGAAATTTCTCTCTCCAGTGTGCTTTAACATGTGTACCTTGAGGTGTGCATTTTGGGTAAATCTGTCTCCACAGATTTCACAGTAAAACGGTCTCTCTCCGGTGTGTATTCTCATATGCAGCTTGAGACTTGAATTTCTAGAAAATCTCCCTTCACAAATTTCACATATGAAAGGCTTCTCTCCAGTGTGTGTTATCATGTGCTGGTTGAGTGTTGAAATTTGGGAAAATCTAACTCCACAGATTTCACATGAAAAAGGTTTCTCTCCAGTGTGTGTTAACATGTGCTGTTTGAGAGTTGAATTCATGGCAAAACTATCTCCACATGTTGCACATGAAAAGGGTTTCTCTCCAGTGTGTATTAATGCATGCTGTTTGAGACTTGAATTTGCTGAAAATTTAGCTCCACAGGTCTCACAATGAAATGGTTTCTCCCCTATATGTGTTCTCACATGTATCTCAAGATGAGACTCACTGCGAACTGTTAATCCACAAATTTCACATTGTAAAGACTTTTTTGTTTCTTGAATATCCATGATGCGTTTCCAGTACTGTCAAGGTGCAAGCTGCAAAAAGAAAAATAAATCATTTAAGAAGACATTAATCAAGGATCATGAACTTAACAAAAGAAATTAAAAAAATTCCACTTTTCTCTAGCATGCTTACTTCTTTATGGCTCTGCTCAAATCTCTAAACAGTGCAACACTGTTCATCATAAAAAGTATAATTGGCTATTTTAAAGGAATCTTTCTCCATTTTAACTTTAAGACAAGAGATATATTCAGTATCTGTCTATTTCTGAGATGAGGTATTATGTACATTATTTGCATTATTCGGACTATTGTCCTCATCTTTGTTCTACCCCAGTGAGCGAAATAAAGGGTTCAGTTCGACATTCTAACCACCTGACGAAGGCCCAAGCATACAACGGCCAAAACGTTCTAATAAATATGGCGACAAAGATGAGGACAATAGAGAGAAATATTGTTCACTCAATGCTCATAACAAACGAGGGTGGGCTGTAAATTTCATAGGCTGACTGATTGTGAAGGTGCGATGCTAGAGCCATTAAATCTTGGATGAATTAATTTCAATTCTTCTTATTACTAACTGCATTGTTTATCTCCAGGTAAACTGACATCTGACTGTTCAAATAAGACTTCAAAAGTAATTAGTAGTGACTTCTCTTGAAAGCAGACAAAATTTAGCATCATAGTGTTATCAAATACCTGCAGAAAAAGGGCTTAGCACCCAAGGACATTCATGCTGACATGGTTGCTACCTTAGGGGGATGACACTCCAGCTTTATCGATAGTGTAAAAGTGGGCAGCTGAAATTAGGAGAGGAAGGGAAATTCTTGAAGATTAACCAATTTCTGGACATCCTGCATTTGCCACAACCAAGGAAAACATTGATTGCATTCACAAGGTGATTTATGACAGGTGATTGACTATAAATCGAATAGCTAGTGGTATTAGCATATCCAGTGAGTGAGTTGATATTATTCTTCATAATGACTTGGCATAAAGGTGAATGTCATCTCTTCTGACACCTGCTCGAAAGCTTATGCATGAGAAAATCAGATATTGTTTGAGGCAGATCCAGCTTGTTTCCTTGAATGTTTCCTAACCCAGCATCATTTTGAGCCAGAGACACACCCTGCAGTGAAAACACTCCTCCTCACCTGATCCAAAGTAAGCCAAGGTTGTTTCATCTGCAGGAAAGTTGAGGACCTCAGGTTTGGTGGGGGAGGTGATGCAAATGGCATTGTTTATTTGACTATCTTCAAAGGGCTACATCATCAATGGAGAGTACTATGCCAACTTGCTGAGACTGTTATGAAAGGCTATCAAAACCAAATGCCCAGGGAAACTGACAAACGGGGTCTTATCAGGACAATGCTCCAGCATACAAGTCCTTGATTTCAATGGTTGATGTGCATGACTGTAGCTTTGACCCGGTTTATCACTCTCCCTGTTCTCATTTGTCATCTGTCCCCACACCCAAAGAAAAACACTTGGCTGGGAACCAGTATCGCAATTATGATGACATAATATCTGCTGCTGATGACTTTTTTTGACCAACAGGATGAACAATCTTCTTTGGAAAGAAACAATGAAGTCATTAATTAGAAGAGTTGAAATGAATGCATGCAAGATTTCACGGCCCTAGCATCACTCCTTCATAGTCAGCCTATGAACTTTTCAGCCCATACTTGTAGTCTAATGGACATTTCAAACTACTTTTAACACCAATACTTGGATGTACAGATAGAGTAATGGTTAGTGACCCAGGAAAAGAAATCAGGAAGCCAAGTTTGAATTCTTGTCATGTTTGTTACATTCATGCAAATATCACCGGGAAAGGTAGGAATGGGAAAGCGCTATATAAAGTTGTATATAGCAAGAACAATTTTAAGAAAACCTATGACAAAATGGAAAAAGATTTTGCAAGAAACATTTAAACTTTTAGGACATCACTGGACTAAAGAAATGTTTACATAGATGTGGCAACACATGCACATGAAGGAGGGGACGCTGAAATTTAAAATTAAAATTTTTTAAAAATATACGCATGTTATATAGTGTACCTATGAAGACTAATGGGTATGTCCCAATCCTCATAAATACGCTTGACACTTGTAGGTGATAAGCTGTCTAAGTAGTCCACCACTAGCAATGGTTTACCTACTTCATGCCGCTGGTGAGTAATGTATTTTGTTGATGTTATAAAGATTTCCATTTCATTTCCAATCTCTGTTTTGGTTATTCCACATTCAGTAACCTTTTTTAGATTACAACAATGTGTTTTGGTTATACTATCTAGTCAATTTCATTTAGATTTTTTATTTTTGGTTATTTTTTTAAAATTTCAGTGTCCCCTCTCCTTTGTGCACATATTTAGTCACATCAACATAAATATCATTTTAGTCTGACAAAGTCCTAAAGGACAAAATGTGCCACATGAAAAATTTTTCCAGTGTCATAGATTTTCCTAAAAAGGAAGAAACTCACCACTTCTCACCCCCATACATGAGCAAGAAAAATAAAAGAAGATGAATCAAGAAAACAGTACATAACAAGTGACATTGCATTTAAATTTTTGAAAATAAAAGTTGGCTGGACAGCAATGAGCTGGGAGTTCCAAAAATGAGAAGTGCAAGAGAAAAAACTGTTAGCATAGAACCTATGGTTGCATCTAGCTATTTCAACTGTAAAATGATGAAACCTTGCCACCAATATAGTACTGCGCTTAAATCTCTATCTATAAAAGGCAGGATGTGTGTGTGTGTGTGTAACGAATGCATGGCTGCAATTTTTGACAGATTTGCACCAAAACTTACATGCACATGCTCCAAGTTAGCGGAAAGGCCAAGACCAACTTTGCATTTCCCAACTCCCATTGATAGTGGAAATAATCAAATTTTCATGCTTCTACGGCAGTTTTCATGTATATGAATAGGCAGGAAGATTCTATTGGTCAGTGTGAGAGCCAACAGCTGACTGATATGAATATTAACTAGCATGCAAAAAAAATCGATAGCTGCATTCGTCACAAGTGGGAAAAATTTAAATCTGCATGGCACTTTACTCGAATTGGCTCATTCGCTTGCTTAAACTCAACATTGATTCTAATTCCAGAGAACTGGGTTGGGTGTGAAAAAGTATTTGTTGTTAACATTCTTTTTTTTCATTCGTTTTTTCAATTCTGAGTCCTTTTTAAAGCTGATTGTTTTGTGTTCATTTTGTTTAGTTCTTTTTAAGTAACAGATTTAATGTTTAGTATAGAGCTTAGAAAAAATTTGCAGTGTGAGATAGGCAAGAAGTAAGGCATGTAGCAACATCAGCACGACAAAGGGCACTCCTTTAAAAGGCAAGGAAGGGCAAAAATATTTTAAGTCAAGTGATAGCGATTGCTGTACGAGTCGTTCGATTTTTGAATCAAGCATGGGCAATGCCAGGCCATGCTGCTAAGGCACAGGGAACTTGCCATTTTCACTCAAGATTGGCTTGCTAGTGGCCGAGGTAAGCTGTGTGCTGGAATTAAATTGGTTGTAAAACTTTCAGTAGTCTCCGACAGATGCAGATCATTCCATGTCTTCCACTACCATTCACCAATAAGCTCTGTGATCAGTATGAACTGACCGAGAAGTTTGTTGTCAAACGAGGAGGTAGTCGTCACAAGCAACATACCAAGCCTGCTTTGCTTGGTGCCTTGACTCCGTGAATTTAAGCATGCTACTAGACTGGCAACTAGGTCTCACCATTTTACTGTTGAACTACCCAGATGCAACCAGATGTTCTATTCTAATAGTTTATTTTTTCGCACTTCTCACCTGTGGAACTTCTTTCCAATTTCTTACTTTCCTGCAACTTACAATCTTCAAAAATTTAAATGCAACTATGTTGTGCTAGGCAATTTTTCTCGCCAGAATCTATCTTACATATTTACAAGTTTACCATTCATTCTTGCTTTGAATATTGATGCCACATCTGGTCTGGTGCTTCTGCTATATATTTAGTGATTCTTGATAAAATCCAAAGAAGAATCTGCAATGTTATTGGTATTGACCTGGCATCTCAGCTTCAGTACCTTTCTCACCACTGTAATGTAGTTTCCCTGTACCTTTTCTATAAATAATTTCATGATAATTGTTTAGATGAACTTTCCTCTATAGTACCTAGTCTTTAAGCACAGTACTATATTGGTTGCAAAATCTCATCAATTTGCAGTTTAAATGGCTCAATGCAACCGTAAGTTCTATGCTAGCAGTTTCTTCTCTCACACTTCTCACTTGTGGAAATCTCTTCTTCCTTCTTGCTTCCCAGTCAACTTTGATCCTCAAAAATTTAAATGCATTGTCAATTATCTTCTGTTTTCTTAATTCTTGTTCTTTTATTGTCCTCTCCTTAATAGCAGTTTTTCTCTCATTCTCTAACACTCTTGCATCCTAGTGGCTTTATAATGAGAAAAAAAAAAATCACCTTCTGTCTTTTATTATCCTCTCCCCTCACTAAAGTCTTCACATTCTCTTTCTCTCCCAGCAGCTCCTTGCATCCTAGTGGCATCATCATGGGGTAAAATGATTTTAAAAAATCCACTAAATGTTAAAATGAAAATAGAAATGGATGTATATGGCATGTCAGACATGAAACAGAACGGAAGTCTCAAAACATTTATGTGAAATCCAAACTACAAGTTTTCCCCTTCAAATTTATTCCCCCCCTCTTGTCTAACGCACTTTCCCATCCTTCTTTGCTATGCCTCCATGTACTCCCAGAAGGTTCTCTTGGGGTCCTCCAGTGCTACATCATCATGGCTCTCTTGGTAGCTTCCATGTCCAGAAAACAGGTCCCCCTTTGTGATAACCCCCCCACCCCCGGAGAAAAGGAAAATAAATCACATGCAGCCAGTACAGGTGAGTAGGGAGGTTGTTCCAGATATTCATCGAGGGGATCTATTTTCTGGATGTGGGCACCATCAAGAGGACCATCACAGCAGAGTTGCAGAAAATCCTGGGAAGAATCCTTCCAAAAGTGCATCAAGGCTTAGCAGAGAAGGATGGAAAAGTTGCTTCAGACTCAAAGGGGATAATTTCAGAGGGGAAAACTTGTAGTCTGTAGTTAGGATTTGACATAGATTTTTTGTGACTTCAGTCCTCTTTCTTTTCTGACACACTTCGTATAATATTAATTTCAAATAGATATATCCAAAATTAATATTAAAATTACAACTAGATAAAAAAAACAAAAAAAAACTGTTATGGTTAAAACCTAAACTGACAGCAGTAACACTAATTCTGAGGCAAGCATAATTAAGTTAATTGATTTGTTTTTTATGGCTTACTAACACTTTGCAGGTTATTTAAAGCCAGAAAACATTTTTAGATTGTAACAACTTTTTGGACATAATGATTTTTATTGATACAAGTTTTACTAATTAATCCATAGATGGAGGGGAGAAGTAGTGGATTCATACCTTTCCCATGGGGAGAAGTGAATATAACAAACTCGAATGGAATTGGATCTCAGCTCTCCGATTTCCAATCTAGATCCATTATCCATTACACCACCCACACACATATAAGCTTACAACACCAGGTATCCCCAAGTGCTCACTCATCTAGGCATTGACCAGACTCGATATTGCTTAACTTGTGACTGTACAAGAACCAGTCTTTCAATGTGATATGTCTGTAAGAAGTTAATATTCATCAAAATGATTAATTACTAATTAGAGACTGAGAATTTTTACAAAATAATTCATCCAACACATTGGTTACAAATAATTTCTACCAGAATTTCGATCTTGAAAATTTTATCCTTGTTGAGAAAGAAAATAAAAACATCAATTCATTAGAAACACTTTGATATTTCTACTACAGAATACCAATCAGTGCTGTCTACATATATCCTTTCTTGAGAAGATTTCGTATTAAAAAACATCAAAGAACTGAACGAAAATTGTTAACTTGCTGCATATAATGATACCAGAAAAAATTAACTTTCGATTACCAACATAAAAATTACATCACTTAGCGCTTTCCATAATTTCCTTTCCTTTCCACAACGTTGTTGAAAGTTTTCGAATGTTCTCAGATTTAAGTTTGAACACATTTATTTTTTTTCAACGATACTTTTTTTTTGGTCGTACAATTTGCTTTATTTAAATAAATCTCAACATTTCGCATTGATGGAATTCCTGAAGGAATGAACCGAAAAGAATTTCAAAAGTAATTTTTTTTCAAAGACAACTTACCTTTTTTTTTTTCCACAATGTGAACTTTTTCATAAAAAAAAAATCGAGTTTCGCCTTGATGCTGCTAGAGTTGAAATTTCTTTGTAATTCCTTAGAATATTTCGTAATCTTAATAAATAACACTAATTATATTCAAATAATCAGCAATTAAAAAAATAATAATAATAATTAAAGGACTGAAAATAAAATGCCAGTAGTTCTGAACACAAATTCCTGCTAGCGGTGTATAAGAAGAATTTGTTCCTTGCAATAAAAATCGTTCGTGTATTATTGATGTTATATAATTTATTTCTGCTTAAAGCTACAGGAAATATGGAGCAAGGCCTAAAATATGGATTTCCTTGTCCTATCTTTTAACCTCGCCAGTCACAATATAAGAGATCGATTTATTCGGATATTTCCCCCAAACACCATATTTTTACTTTTACACTTCACTTCTCAGTCACACTTACTTACTGAGTTAAACTCGTAGAAGATAGCATAAATACCGCGATTTCTAAATCTAGATTCTAGATCCCCTTCCCGCCGTGTAGATTTTTGTTCGACGGAGGGAGGATAGAAATAATAATAATACTAATAGCAAAAAACTTCACCAAAGAATATTTACAATGAAAAGAGAGGTACCTCCATTAATTTGCAAAATAGAAGGATACACAGTTACACACTACACATGATGAAATTGAAAAAATACCCAAAGGCCCAAAAATAAAAAATAAAAATAGCAATGAAAAAAAAAAAAATTATCGTCAAAATCAGCACCCAGGAAATTTTTTAAAATATTGATTTTTTTTTTTTGAGTGTGTGTCAAATAGAGGCATTTAAATTTATACGGGAATTTTGAGCGATTTTGGCGATGAAAAACAAAAATTGATTTGAAAATTCAAATTCTTGTACAAATCAAATAATTGTAGTGTCGGGATTTAATGAAACTTTTAAGACTTAGATGGAATTATTTTTGAAATGTTGCTTCTCTTTTTTTTTTTTTTAGAAAATCTTTTTAATTTGAAATTTTTTTTTTTGTAATATCTGAACCCCGCCCCCGACAGACACTCACATTTAATTTTTTATGAAATCTAGAGAAAGCATTTTGGAACGTTTATATTTAAATAAGCCCTCAAAATCTTTAGTTCAAACAGAGCCCTGTTGCAGAAACTCTGCCCTAAATGGTAAAATAAAAATAAAACAAAACTTTTTTTTTTTAATTAGAAAAGATTTTAATTGCTTTTATCATAAAATAAATATCTTTTATTCATAAAATTTTTATGAATAAAAGATATTATGGATACTATTCTCTTCAGAAAAAAATTTCAGTGAATAAGGAATCTTTACAAGAATTGTTTTAATTGTCTAAAATTTTAATTAAAGCAATTTATAAATTTTAAAAATTCTGTATTAATTTGTATCAGTCAAGTGATATTGTTATGAGTTTAAAACTATTTACTAATCATAATTGGAAAAGCTCACTATATTTCATTGACTCTCCTCTCAGTATCCTTAAAAAAATAGGCATGTATGTATATATAAATGTGCTGATTTTTGTAAATACAAATGTCCATACATGACATTACAAGAAATTAAGGGAAGTACCAATAAGAAATTAAAAGTTTTGTTGGTAATTTTTTAACATTTTCTCAACAATCATTTTCATTATTAAGGCTATAAATAAAGTCAAAGTATCTAGAATTCAATTAGATTGCTGAAAATATTTACTTAAATTTTTAAGATTACAGGGTAGTTAAATATATATAAGTATGATATATATATATATATATATATATATATATATATCATATAAAAACCCAGGTTGTGTGTGTGTGTGTGTCTGTTTCGTTTATATATTGGATCGAATTTCCTACATTTTTCAAATGATTTCAACAAAACTTCACAGGACTACGTAAAATTACCTTGCGGTGGTTCTGACAGTGCCAAAAATTGGAAAAACACAATTGTTTTTGCACGAAATCAATTTGAAAACACGATTAAGAGGTATCACTGTCGAGAATGAAAAGGGGACAACTCATATCGAGTTATACTTATTATAAAACCCAGGTTGTTTGTGAGTGTGTGTCTGTGTTCGTTTATATATGGGATCAGATTTCCTAAATTTTTCAACTGATTTCAACAAAACTTCATTTTTTTTGTGCAGGTAGTGTTTCTTATTGTCTTGCACACTTTTTTCTTTATTTTTACATTCAGAATGCTTTAAAAATTCCATTTATAAGACAATTGTTTATAATAAAATTCTATTCAATCGGTAGACTTATAATGATTGAAAATGCTTTTGTTTGAGTTTGGGTTTGACCAATTCATAAAAAAAACAAAAAAAAAACAAACAAAAAACTAACTAAGACATGCGTGTCCGTCAACCTTAAACAATAATCTTTGTCAATTTTTATTTCAGTCTTTATGATGGTCGATACTTGATCTATCTCTTACTGTTACATCCCCGGGTAACGCCGGGCTCTACTGCTAGTATATATAAATAAGTTAAGTTAACCATCTAAATAGGTCAAGGTCTGGTCACTCCTCCTCCCCCAATACAAAGTATGCTTGGGAGAGATATGAAATTAATCCCTCCCTATACTCTACCATGTCTCTTTAACTACTCCTTTTACACTCTCTGTTAAATTACAAAAACTTACACTACCCATCAATTTTAATTTCATTTTTCATTTCGTTTCATTTTTGGAAGTGCTACCTGATGATCCAGCGTCCTTTGAAAGGGCTCTGGTGAAATAAATTATTATAATGGTACCTTAAAGTGGTGTGTTTTTCTTTTAAATATTAGCTCTGGATTTACATTGAGCTCTCAGGATTTCATCCTCCTTGGGATTACCCATACGGATTACCAAGTTCTTCATAACTTAAATATATATATATATATATATATATATATATATATATATATATATATATAAAAGTATTCACATTGTATTTAAAAAATTTTCAGGTCTGTCCCTTCTTACAGACTCTCAATAAATCACTCAACACATCAAAGATTACCACAACCATCTTAAAACGATGCTTTTCTGCAATATTTTAAACCAAAGTAAGTAATATTTGTTTCAATTCAGATTAATTAAACTTTAAACCAGCTAGTTTTCCTCAAATAATGTTTCAGAAAAGTATACTTTATTTTTTAAAGATTTTTTTTATTAAAATTATCTTGTATTGACATTTATCAAAATGTATGAGTTTAAATTTTACTGATCAGAAGAAAAGATTTCAGTCAGTTCCAATTCAGTTTGAAATACACAAAAGTATTTTACATACTGGGAATGTTAAATTTAGTCTATTCGCTTGGAATTGGAACTAAAATTAAATCTCAAGAAAGGTTTTTCATTTTTTTAATATTCATTTTAAACTTAAGGGCAAGTAGTGGCTTGTTAATTTTAACACCTCAAAAATGAAACTGCTCTCTTTTAATCATCTTTTTAGCTTCCATCAGCATGGCTGATGCTAACTTCCAGGAAAGTGAGTCATTGCACCTTCTTGAACGAACATTTTCAGCTGATATGAAATGGAAAGAGTATATTGAAGCAACTGTTGAGTCTGCAGCTAAGAATGTGTTGGTTCATTATATTGTGCTAAACAATTTTTCTCACCAGAATCTATCTTACATATTTATATGTCTACCATTCGTCCTTTTTTTTTTTTTTTTGCTTTTGATATTGTTGCCACATCTTACTATTTATTTAATGAGTCTTTACAAAATCCAAAGAATTTGCAATATTATTGGTCCTGATTTTACATCTCAGCTTCAGTCACATTTCTACTACCATATCATAGCATCCGTGTGCCTTTTCTATAAATACATTCATGATAATTGTTTGGATGAACTTTCCACTATGATCTGTAGACTTTATGAATTTAAGTGCAATACTAGATTGGCAGCAATGTCTCATCAGTTTACAGGTGAAATGGTCAGATGCAACTGTAAGTTCTATGCTAACATTGTTTTCTATCACACTTCTCACTTCTTCCGGATTCTTGCTTCCCAGTCAACTTTGATTTTCATAAATTTAAATGCAATATCAGTTATTATCTTTTGTCTTCTAAATTCTTTTATTGTCCTCTCTCCTTAATAACAGTTTTCTCTAACAATCAGTAACCTCTTGTTCCCAAGTGGCTTTATTGCCTTACTTGGGGTGAAATGATTAAAATTTTTTTTTTCAGTTACCTATATAAAAACAATGAAGGACAGTTAGCATTAGAATTTTAACTAGGCTTCACTTAATTTTACCCAAATTTGGGACACTTAGTGGGGATGGAACTCAATACACAGTAATAATTGTTAAGCAGACAAATATGCTAACACTACCCACATCTGGGTAGTGTTGATAATTTAACAGAGCAACATGACCAAGCAATTTACTTGTTTCTAAAATTAAATGATCCTTGGGTGGCATGACAGTTATCAGTACAAAATCTGGAAATGAAGAATCCATTTCAAATTCTGGCTGAGGCTTTTTGCATTCATTATTGCACAAATATTCTTGGGAAAATTATGAATATCTCTTTCTCCCCCCCCCCCACCTCTCTCTCTCTCTCTCCTGCCATCCATCTCTGTTAAATAGCAAGCTATATTTGGCTCTCTAGTCTTGATTGGAAAGTAGTTTTAGAGAAGGAGTGTTCTGCATTCAAAAAGGTAACAGGTAATTACACTGCCATCTTTCCCAATCAGTCATGATTCAGATTAAGAAAAGAAATATGTGATAAATCATAACTGTCTATCTCCTGAACAAATTTACATTAATATTGTTTTTTCTGTTTATTCTGAACTTCTTTCCAAATTGATTCTTTTAAATGAGCAAAACAGGAATGAGGTATTTGATTACAAAATTAAAATTTATAAATTGCCACGTCTGCACCTCGTCCGGACATTTATTAATTGTTCTAATATAATTGGGTTAACACCGCTAGAAGCGCCGCACTTAATAATTTCTTCATCACTAAATTGTCCACGTTGACTATGATATTTTGAAGAGAATTATACGAACGAAAATGTCTTATAAAAATTAATTCTCTTTTAATGTTTAACTAATAATGATAAATTGTTAAAAAAAAGATTCGAGATTTGCATTTTTACTAACAATAGTACACAATTCAAACACACTTCACGGACACGAGTAAAAAAAAAAAAAAAATCCGCAAAAAACGCATTTTAAATTTTGTTTATGTAAAAGTTAAAGAAGAAAAATAATTTTAGAAATTAAATAAGGCTTATTTTTTACTTTTTAGACATTTTTAAAAATTATTGCCACGGTCATATTTCGCTCATCGAACCTACATTTTTATTTTTTTTTAATCAAGTATGAAAGCATTACATTTTAAATTAAAATCTTTTAAAAATTCTGTGTTTTTCATAGATATCTGTTTCGAAGTAGATCGCGAAATTTAAAGATTAATTACCGGGATTTTTCTAAAATAATAATACTTTTTTGCTTTAAAAGCTACCAACGTTTATCGTTTTACAGTGAGTGGCACATCCTTGCTATCGTCAAGGTCACAGGTACCCAACAACATTCGTAATCTACTGTCACCTGCAAAAAAAACAAAAGTACATAAACTTGAACTAAGATAAAAAACTACTAGACTTTAGAAAATAGGAGTTTTTTATTTTTAAAATAAATATGTTTATCCGCATCCAATAGTTTTAAGAAATATTTTTTTTTATTTTATCGGATTTTGAAAGAATGGATGATAAAAATCTTATTTTTAGTGCTACAATAGGAAGGAGTATTAAAAAAAAAGTAAATTCGTGTAAAAAAATAATTATATATAATTTAACTCGTTTTTTTTTTTTATTATTTTCTTATCAGTTTGATGCCAAAAACAATTTTTTTATTGAACTTCATGAGTAATTTTCTTTTAAATTATTCTGGTTTAAAAATTTATTAAGTCAAAGATACATAAAAAAAAAAAAAGGAAACGGAAACTGATAAAGTCTGTTATATCGGGCGTTTCGTAGAAAGGAACAAACAAGGATTAAAATTTCAACAGCGTGTATTCGTCAAATCTTATATATAAAGTACAATGTATGTGTGTGTTGGTGTATGATTTGTGATTTCAATGATTCATCATAGCTCATTCAGAAGCCCTAGAAAAGTTTGGCGCAGGGATTGATTTTCACTGAGCTCAAATTCAGGGTTGCCACATTATGCGAAATTAAAAATATACAGTGTAACCCGGATATAAGAGACCCGGATATAAGAGAAACGCGGATATAAGAGAGATTTTCTCCGGTCCCAAATTAGAGCCTGTGTTAATGTAAACAAAATAGACCAAACCCGGATATAAGAGACTTCTTCTCCGGTCCCGACAACTCTCTTATATCTGGGTTACACTGTATATTAATTATACAAGCCGTTATCGTTGCTTTCATGGTTCAAGAGGAGTAACTCGTATTTTCCTTTTGTATCCAAAATTGCAGTGCACGTTTTATGATACACTGGCGGCATTTAAACTAGCGTCTGTGAAGGACTCTTAGTTTGGCCATCATCTCAATGGCAAGGGAGGAGTATATGTGATAAGTATCAATAAATTACAGAAGAACTCAAAATTAATCGTCGCATTTAAGTATTGGATTAATGTTTCAGCTTACCTTTTAAAAGTTCAACGATAATTCTGCTGCTGCCACTTAATTTAAAGACGATTTGATGTACGTAGATCCTTATTTTCCGTACAAACAATTATTTTTATTTCATGGATGACAGAAGAGGAGGCAGTTTACAAGATAAAATTAATATAGTGTAAAGATGGGAAACTAGAAATTAGAATTAGTTATACATTCAACATTTGAAGAGTTAAAGAAACATAATAGCTAATTAAGTAAGACATATTATGGAATCTATGTGAATAACTGCGAAATTTGGAAATTGACCCACTAATTCTGAGATTAAAAAGCCCCAGCTCGACTTTATAGTAATTTGGTATTTACTCGATCCCCCATGTCATCGCGTTGTGACACGAGGTCGCTTTAATGTGTGGAGCCCGAGCGCGTACACCCGGGCCAGGAACAAATTTTTCCCATAGGTTGCGCTGGCCCCGGTGTGAGCACCGATCCCTCTCTCTGGTTGTGACAAACGTGGGGACCCGAGTGTCTTCATTCGGACCGCTGGTCTTAGCTTGTCCAAGCTGGTCAAAGCTAGTTATAGCAGGTCTAAGCTGGTCATAGCTGGTCCAAGCACGCCTGGGCCAGTCCAAGCTAGTTGTAGCAGTGATATCAGATCCCTGTGCCAGATAAGTAGATATTTAGTTGACACCGCACTGAGTCAGGTTGTGACAAAAGGTCAGTTTTTAACGTGGGTACCCGAATGTTTTCATACGGGCCGCAGGTCTAAGCTGGTCTAAACTAGTCATAGCTGGTCTTGGCTTGTCATAGCTGGACAGAGCCGGTTCAAGCTAGTCGGAGCCGTGTATGCCACCAGTACGGGGACGGATCCCTGGGCCAGATAAGTAGATATTTACTTGACTCCCCCAAACACACACACACACTGAGTAAGGTTGTAACACAAGGTCAGTTTTTAACGTGGAAACCCAAGTGTTTTCACTTGGGCCGCTGGTCTTAGCTGGTCATAGCAGGTCCAAGCTGGTCAGAGCTAACCCAAGCTAGTCGTAGCCGTGATACCACCAGCATGGGGAACCCTACCCCAGGTATATAGCTGGTCTTGGCTGGTCAGAGCCGGTCCAATCCAGTCGTAGCCGCGATAGTACCAGCACAGGGACGGAGCTCTGGGGCCGGTAAGTAGAGATTGAGTTGACCCACCACCCTGAGTCAGGTTGTGACACACGGTCAGTTTTTAACGTGGGGACCCGAGTGAGAACACTCGGTCCGCTGATCCAGACTGATCTTAGCTGGACAGAGCTGGTCTAATCTAGTTATAACTGGTCTTGCCTTGTCATAGCTTGTCCAAGCTGGTTATAGCTGGTCTAAGCTAGTCATAGCTGGTCTTGGCTTGTCATAGTTGGTCCAAGCTAGTCGTAGCCGTGATATCACCTGTACAGGGACGGGTCCCTGGGTCAGGTAAGTAGAGATTTACTTGGCCCACACTGTGTAAGTTTGTGACACAAGGTCAATTTTTTTTCTTGTGGGGGCACGAGTGTTTTCACTCGGGCTGCTGCTCCAAGCTGGTCTTAGCTGGTCATAGCTTGTCCAAGCTGGTCATAGCTGGTTTTGGCCTGTCATAGCTAGTCCAATCTGGTCAGAGCCGGCCCAAGCTAGTCGGAGCCGTGATACCACCAGCACAGGGACGGGTCGAGTAGAGATTTACTTGATACCCCATTGAGTCAGCTTGTGATACAAGGCCAGTTTGTAACGTGGGGACCCGATGTTTTTCACTTAGCTGGTATTAGCTTGTCCAAGCTGGTCATAGCTGGTCTTGGCTTGTCATAGCTGGTCTTGGCTTGTCATAGCTGGTCCAAGCTAGTCAGAGTCGGTCATACCTAGTCGTAACCGTGACAACACCAGCACAGGGATGGATCCTTGATCCAGGTAAGTAGAGCTTTAATTGACACCCCATTGAGTCAAGTTGTGATACAAGGTCAGTTTTTAACGGGGAAGTGTTTTCACTCGGGCTGCTGGTCATAGCTTGTCCAAGCTGGTCAGAGCCAGTCCAAGCTAGTCGTAGCCGTGATACCCCCAGCATGGAGATGGATCTCTGGCCCAGATAAGTAGAAATTTACTTGACCCCACCACTGAGTCAGGTTGTGACACAAGGTCAGTTTTTAACGTGAGAACCCGAGTGTTTTCACTCGTGCCACTGGTCTACGCTGGTCTAAGCTGGTCATAGCTTGTCCAAGCTGGTCAGAGCGTGCCTGAACTAGTCACATATGGTTTTGGATTGTCATATGGGTCCAAGTTGGTCAGAACCGGTCCAAGCTGGTCAGAGCCGTGATACCACCAGCACAGAGATGGAGTCCTGGGGGCAGGTAAGTGAGATTTACTTGTCCCGCCACTGAGTCAGGTTGTGACACATGGTCAGTTTTAACGTGGGGACCCGAGTGTTTTCACTCGGGCCGCTGGTCTAAGTTGGTTTTAGCTGGCCATAGCTTGTCCAAGCTGGTCTAATCTAGCCGTGATACCATCAGCCCAGGAACAAAGCAGGTAATGATCAAAAAGCTGAAAGTTCAATATTTTTATTATATATTATGTATACCTAGGCAGTATCATTCTTCAGATTTAATTAATTTGCGTATTGATCTTAAAAATAGTTTATTTCATTAATTAACTGTCCTTTTAATTACTGTTCTTTTATTCGGGGATTGTTTTGATTTTCATATCTAAAATAGTTCTATTTAGGAATATCGTCTCATATAGTGCAGAAAAGTGTGTGAAATTTGCATTTCACTTGGCCTTCAACATGATGGTGTGGAATCTTCCACAACAAACCAGCCTTACCTATTTTTAGGAAATGCACTCTTCCTATCTAGTAAGTAAAATTCTACTTTCATACAATATAACAAGTATTCATTGGTCAATCACCTCCAATCTAGCTTGCTGATTGGTCAGTTCCGACCAATCAAACCACCTGCACGCGACCAATCTGTTTTCCCGCTCATATGCTAGGAGCCACTTGACCATTATATAAACCGAACACGTGTGAACTTTTTGAGTAGTAGTTACCAAGTGCCAAGATGTAACGTTCACCGACTTCCGTCTTAGTCATTGCTGACCAGACGTTAAAGACAATTACCAACATTCACGAACTCTGAAATCACTCCTGAACTTTTACCAACTTTACAACTCACAATTTCAAACTTTCTTAATATGAACTCCGGTACAACTAATACCTAATCAAAGGGACACGACTCTGTCCTACCTTTTCAGTTCGCATTCATGTACATCAAACATTAAATCTAATTGTTATGTTTTGAAATCATTCCGTTCAGTTTTGTATTTTATTCTATGTGCTATTTACGTCAAGTATAAATTGCATTGCTTTCACGCATTGTCCTTATCTTTCCTAGCCCAAGTTAAATATTGGCAACTCAGTCACTACAACGATATAACAGCTACATATTTGATGATCCCGACGGAAATAAACAACAATGGTACCCCTATCGCTACAATGGCATCTTTGTAAAACTTTTCTTAAGCCAATTTATGAATAAAATATCCATTTAAAATTTTTGTTTCAATAGCTTCAAGTAGTGAATATATCGTACTTTGCGAAGCGAAAGCGAGCGGGCGAAGCCTCCTAGTATATAGAGAGTTGTTTGGAATTTGGCAAAAGATATTCATGCGCGCTTCTTTCGTTGTCGTTGCGCATGAATATCTTTTGCCAAATTTCTTTGTTTTATCCGGCGGGAACGTTCGTGATTGGTAGAGCAAACTTTTTATTTTCGATTCTTCAAACATGTCAACTAGATGAATTTTCTAAATGGCATTGAAAAATTACAAGTAAATTGATTAAAAAAAAATCAACATAGTTTTTTTTTTCCTTTGAAATGTGAAAGAAAGTATGGCAATACTTTAGCAATTCAGAATTTGGGAAACGCTGTATCTGTGAGAGCTCACATATTGGTGTTAGCTGAAATGAGAGAAGAATTATCACCTCATCTCCAAGCGAGGTAACGGTTCAAGGTCTAAGGAAAAAGAGAGATAGAGGCGAAGGGTCAGCCAGTATTTATAGCCAGAGAGAGAGAGAGAGAGAGAGAGAGAGAGAGAGAGAGAGAGAGAGAGAGAGAGAGACCCCTGGTGAAGGGTTAAGGAGCTGAGGAGGAGCTAACTCTGACAGACTTATTATTGAGACGGTAGTAAATGATTGTGCCATTAGTATAAATACCAAGTTGAGAACTGATCTGATGTCACGAGGACAGTTAGGAAGAAAGTTGGTCCAAGGATGGGGCTCTGAGGTATACCTGTGTGCGAACCTACTTCCGCACGAATATATACATAGAAACACAAAGTCACATGTACAATGCCAAACGATCATTGGCTAACAAATCACTAATACATTTTCTACGGGCAATTTACAAATCGCAGTAATGCGACAATTTTTGGAATCGTTTTATTTTTTAAGTAACAAATTTGTGCACTTTTGGGAGAAGTGGCTCACAGAAGCTTCCTTAAGTCTCCTCAAAGCTCGCTCGCTGATTGATTGATGCCAGCCAATCAGATCGTTTGCACGTGAAAAATAATTTTTCCCGCGCAACGAATCGGAGCCCATAGTTGCTTATTTAAGCCAAGATTTTTCTCATATCAATTAGTGAGACCTCAACTGCTAAACGAATCTACGACAGTTGGAACTCTAGTTCTAATCACGTGCCAACCTTCTCACTCACACGCACACCCACATGCTGATGATAATTTGTACACCTTCACTAAAAACTTCTTTTGACATAACAATACTTTTCAACAGTAATATCACAAGAACAATCATATCATGAAACACTCATGAACATTTTTTATCCAGTGAACTTTAAACCAAATAATTATCTCTCACTGAACTCTTAAATTGAAATCAAAGGGAGGCAACTCTTGATTAATTCAACCTTTCTTACTTAAATGCATGTTTTCGTTCACATCGTTGTTTGATATTGTACATCTTGTTAATATACATATATTTTATGTGCAACAATGTCTTGTGGTTATTCTTTCTGTGTGAGTCTTGTTTTCTTATCAAAGTTAAATTAATATGGTGAAGTCCGCCACACCTACATTAGTAGAAAAAGATCTAGAAGAGTGGCCATTCAGGACTAGCCTTCTTTAAAATACACTTCTCTCAAAAGTACGTGTAAAAAAACAACCTAAAGAATTAAACGTTTTTTATTACACCAAATAGATAATTTCCTTATTTTCGATAAATTAAAAAAAAAACTGATAGTAGCCTTTTTTTTTTACTTTCATTATAAAAAGTGCTTAAGAATTATTTTATTAAAAGAAGATAATATTAAAATTGCATGAAAAATAAATATAGAATGTTAGAACCCATCCTGAGAATATAAAAGACTAGAAGAGTAATCAAGACAGTAGATAATAATTGACATTGCATTTACATTGTTGAAGATCAAAGTTCGTTGGAAAGCATTAAGCCGGAAGAGACTTCCACCCACATGCATACCATATTAAAACACCCCTAAACTTTATTTTCTACTCAATTACAGACAATATTACAAGCATGCCAAAAAGATTCCACAATAAAACACATGCCTTTTAAATCAAAGTGTCTACTGATTAAAATATTTGACCAACCAGAGAAAGCTAAAACAAAATATTTTTCTGGAGCTTACTTTTTTTTTACAGATTTCGAATGATCAAGGAAGTGGCTGTCTTTTAACTCCAGATAAATTGTCCACTGCCAACATATCAGTCAGTTATGTGCCATGCGTGATACACGCTTAGACGATCATGTATCTTTCGATACATGACTGACGTGGCAGATTTTTTTTTCCCGCATTAGTTAGATCAGTTGCCATCCAATTCTATTAGAACCCTGTCTGTGATGCTATTTACGGAACGGCGGGTGGAAAAGAGGAGGATTCATTATGTCTAAACTACGTAAGTGAATGGATTCGAACTTGGGTCTCCGATTCCTCAGTCCGAGCCAATATCCATTACTCCACCGGGCCTCCTAACAAAAACATAGGTCTGCGATAACTGAATGAAAACTGTATTTTAAGAAAAGCAATTTAAAAAAAAAAGACATGAAACATTTTTTTTCAATAGTACAAATATTTTTTTATGCATCTGGTGTTTACTTGTTCAAGGTCATCATTTTTACTCGTTCAAGGTCATCATTTTTACGTATTCTTTGGAATAAGAATGAAAAAAAAACATGAAACGAAATTGGCACAGCAATTCCAGAAAAAAAAATCATGTTAAAAAAAAGGATCAAAATTAATATGTAGTCTTTAAAAAGAATCATCAGTTCTTAAAATGCAGGACAAAATGGAGGATATGTTCTCCGACTGGAACGTTTGGCAACCCTAGACTTTTTGTTATCATACTCTTATGGAGTGATTTCACAGTGGAGGCTTGTATTTTGTATTAAGTCGGTCCTAAAATAGGTTCGACGTAAAAAACGTTAGGAACTTGATATCATTGTATAACGCCGAGAAATCTAGTTGAGGTCGCTGATACTTTAGTATTCGACTAACTGTCGTTCGACTGCGCGACGGTATTTAGTCGCCCCCTCCCACGTGGGCATCATGTGGTACAAGGCCGGTTTAACGTGGGATCTCCGAGCCCATGGGCTCGGCCAAAAATATGCCCATTGAACCCGTATAAACGGGTTCAGGGTCGGTTTACTTCCCCGAAAGAGAATCCGCCCTTCGGCGTAGCCTCTTTCGGGTTCCTCCCCGCCCGAAGGCAGAGAGTTCAACCGATCATCTGGTCAGCCTGACTGACCCACTGAGCGATTCCCTCGTTACTCTTACTACTCTTACTTATTATAGGTGGGAGAGTCTATTAACTATAGAATAGGTGTGTTCCACTATAACACATACCACGGGTGTTATGTAATGTCAGTCCTCATATATGACAGTGAATTTCCTCACAAAGAAGAGACTTGACACAACAGAAATGTGATTCTACAGAAGGATGTTGAGAATAACGTGGATTGAATATGAACAACGACAAAATTTTAGAGAAGCAAAAAGGACACTTGTACTTAACATCAGCAAGAGGCAGTTGAAATTTCTAGGGCACATGAAAAGGAAAGAGGGCTTGGCAAATTTGATATTCACACGACAAATTGAAGACAAGAGGGACAACGCATAACATAGTGAGCTTGAGTAAATGTGTGGCGGAACAGTGTTTAGGAGGGATAAAAAAAAAAAAAGACAGTTATGAAGAGCTAAAAAAAAGACAGGAAATTGTGGAGAGCCATGATCGCATGGCACATAGACGAATAAAAAATTATATTGAGAGAAGTCACGACTCTAAACAGGCTCTAATGGGGGATTATTCTACAAGAGTTATAACCCCCACCCAAAGAAAAAAAAGGTTTTGTTAGGAAATTTGTCCCGGCTTTCCCTCATTAAAGAGTTGAGGTTAAAAATTGCGACAAAACTCGAGTAAAAACAGCAAGATTAGAGCGGACACACTCTCTCTATTAGGCGGATGAATAAAGGAAAAACTCCTGCTCGGTGTGTAACAATAAATGAAGAAAGTGTTTTAATTTACATATACAGAAAAAAAACAGTAAAGGGATAAAGACAATTAAGTGAGAAATAAAGAGAAAAGAAAATGTCCTTTAAGGGAAAAGAAAATGTTTATAACAGAAAAAAGGCTTTGTAGTGACTTCTACTACGTTTACCACGCCTACAGTTTTCTCAACTGTGATTGGTTAAATAATAAATGCTGTTTAACACAGGACAATTTACTAATCGCAGTCACCACACTGAATTTTTCTGCCGTGAATTTCACAAACATGCTTTTGTTAGAAAATCACCGATTGGTTAATTTTTCATCCAATCATATATTTTCTGTGTTCGTTCAAATTCTCCCGCCTTTGTTCCTGAAGCCTAGCAATAGTTATAAAAGCAACGTTTTGTTCCAAAAATAGACAGTAGAATTCAGCAACTCACACGCGTCTACATAGACTATTGATTATATTCACTATGCACACGCACACAGACACAGAACTTGAATTACATTTCACCATTCGTTTTCTGTGAACAAGTCAAGTTACAAACTAACACTCTGTTAGTTATACAAATAACACACAACTGAATTAACTGTATGTTTTTCTGAATGCAACATTCTATTTCAACATAGAACTTTGAACATTCTATTCAAGAAACATTCTTAATTGCATTTTTATCTTATTCAAGCTAACAGATAAAGGCGCGGGCGAATAAAGAAAAACCCCTTTCTTTTCCTTAATATTCACACATTACAAAATTGTTTTGTATTTGTTGATTTTAATATATATTTTATCGTTGAAACAAAAATTGTTTTCTCATTGCTTTTCATTGATTCAATAATGTATAAATGTTAAATGCTCTTCAACACGCAGCCACATTAATCTCTTCAACATAGTACACAAGCAGCATTTACAGCTTGCTGAAAATATTTCTTTGAGCGCCTAAAGGTTCTTTGAATTTTGTTAATGGTTAGAAACACTCCGATTTCTTTAGAGTTCTTGCAGAATAGAAAAATTTCAGTAGATATAGGAATCTTGCAGTTGAGTGAGTTCGTAGGGCAACAACAGAAGTCCAGTGGGCACGACAGAAGGAGAGGTGAAGGCATGCAACTTTCAACTTGTTTTTAGTAGTGGGCTGTCCTTCCAACCCAGTAGGAAGTTCATCTTTGGTTGAAAGTGGTTCTGAAGTTGACTGGTGCTGTCTATCGTCGACCTTACAGACGGCGGGCCGAAATGTCATTGCCAAATAGGCGCAGATTTTCCAAATTTATGGAGATTTGGTAGACTCCGATGGATTGGGGACTTTTCCCTCCAAAATTGTTATACAATTTTCCTGGCTCTTCCATTGGTCAGAAAACACATTCTTATCTCTGATAAGAATCAAGGCTTTGGGAGCCAGTTGAAAGTAATGAAAACAGGTTGGAGTGAACAAGCTGTGAGGTTTCCCCCAGACCGTATGGCACCATGGAAAGAATAATGGTGGTGGAATTCCTTTTTATATTTTCCGGCTCTCTCGTTAGAAAATATATTCTTATCTCTGATAAGAATCAAGGCTTTGGGAGCCAGTTTGAAAATAAGAACTAGAGGTTGGAGTGAGGATAGAAAAATAGCTAGAATGTGAACTTGTAAAATATTGTTCTCAAATTAAATTCCAACAGTTTATCTTGAAAGCCAAAAAATATTCAGTGAGAATCAAATTCCCTGACGAGTTGCACCACTCATGTTAATTAATTAATTTCTAACTCGCGACGCGTCCAACTCCAAAAATGAAACGGTATTTGCGGGTTATCTGTCGCCACTTTTTAAATTCATTTTTTCCAACTTTTTCACAAATACTTATGTGTTAAAATATACTTCAGATAACCTACAAGTGCCAATGAGACATTTAATTTTATCAGTTCGACATTTATAACTTAGAATTTTTAAAAATTATTATTTCTTTTTTTTTTTTAATATTAAATTATCATCGTAAAAAGTTTAAACATCGCACTAGGTGGGGGGAGCTCTCGTCCTCTGAATTATCTCCCTTGATTTTCATTCTTCAAAAAACTATTTTTACGCCAACTGCAGTTGACGTTTATTTTCCTTTTCGTAATTCAATTCGCTCGATTTATCTTTAAAAAATTTGTATCATTTTTTTTTTGGTCTGTTTTTATAATTTTCCTTTGTCTAAAAGAAAAAAATATCCGACAAAAGAAGACAGAAAAAAACGTAAGTTTTTCTTTAACGTTTTTTTTTTTAGCTCTTAGTTTTATTCACGTCGAAGATGAAATATTTTTTTACTAACACGAAAATATTTTAACCTTTTTTTTTTTTTTAAATTAATTATTAAATATATACAAGTAAATGAATCCTGTTTTGTAAAAAAAATTATTACAATTTTTTTTTTAAAACATGCGTTCTTTTTACAAATTTATCCTTTGTTTTTCCCTTATCCTGTGAATTTCAATTTTGCAACGAATTGTTTTTATCCTTTTTTTGTTTTTGTTTGCTTTTATTCACAATGTCATTTTTATTCTAACTTTTGTAAATTATAAGTAGGCCGATAATTTCTTTCCGAGCTTCAAATCAGCTTAGTTTTTCGTTTTTATTATCGGATTCTTATTTTCCTGACCCGACCCCAACAAGGTACCTCGACTTTTTTTGCGGAAAAAACAGCATGACGAAAAAAAAAGGCCTCGAACTTAATAAAAACAAAGTTTTATCGTCAAAACGTTTTTTTTTTCATTATTAAGAGGAAAGAGCAAAGTATTTTTCTTAATTATTTTAGATTATTTAAAATTTTTTAAACCTTTCTAATACGTTCGAAATTTTGGTTAAAAAAATTTTTTTTTTTTTTTTTTTTTAACGTCAGCACGAGACGTAATAATTTTTTTTTTTTTTTACCATTATTTTATATATTTGTTTATTTATTTTTAGCGACTCTTTTCACGTGAAAAACACATTCATTTGGAAATTCTTGCAAAAATCAAATAATTGTCGGATTTTAATGAAACTTTCAGGACATTTACAAATGAATGAAATTAGTTTTGAAAGTTTGTTTCAGAAATTTTTTTTTTTTAACATATGTTACCTCCCCCACATCACTTAATTTCATGAAATTTTGCGAAATTAAATTCTTTTCAAAACTTTTTTTTTTTATTAGTTAAAACTAAAAGTAGGATTCCTTGGAGAATGTAAAATTGTAAATCATCAATTTTTTTTATTTTCAATTACTGCTCATTTCCCGAAAATCTGCCCTGAATGGTAAAAATTTTATGACATTATAATTTTTATGTTCAATAATTCACCGAAGGTCCCAAAACTTAATAAAAACAAAGTTTTATCGTTAAAATGATTATTAAATTTTTAATTCTTAAATCTAGCATGTTTGTAATTTTGGTTAAAAAACTTTAGCACTTTTTTTTTTTTTAGTTGAAAACCAAGTTAATTTGGAAATTGCCGGGTTTTAATGAAACTTTCAGATTTTAGAAATGTTTGTTTTTTTCGAATGTTATGGTATATATATATATATATATATATATATACTTCTGTTATCCCTGCCCTTTACTTAATTTTATGAAAACTCGACTGTATTTTTGTGATTATTCTAATTAAATGCAGAAAACTGAAGAAAATCAATTTTTTTTTTTGTAAATTGTAAACTAAAGCATTTCTACCCTAAATTTTAGCTCTGAATTGTAAAATACAAAACCCAATAAAACTAAGACATTATTTGATTAGAAAATCTTTTATTAATATTTGTTAATGACATTATTGTCTGAAGCCAAAATATTTCACTCATGAAAAATGAATTTTTACAAAATTTTTTTTTTTTTTTTTTTTTTTTTTTTGTATCAATTTTAAATACAAAACGTATTGAAGTTGTTAAATATTTTAAAATTAATTTTGAATATATGTCTTTTTGGAAATGCTTTTATTAAAAAGATCTATTTTTACAGATTTGAAAGCTTATTACAATCTCCCAAGTGTTACTATTTTTAAAATAATTTCTTAATATGCCAAAAAATGTATTTAAAATGTTTCTGGCAAAAATGGCGGCACAATTCAGGAATAATATCACATGTTTTAAGAGTTGTTTCTTCTGATAAGGATCCATCCTCATAAATTGCATTGCTTTCATTCTGGCTAGCAGGTGTCAAATTCTCTGACTGACCGACAATTATCATTGCATTTTCAAAATTATTATTTTTTTTTTTTAAATTTCACTAAACATTTTCTTTTCATTTATTAAATATAATCAATTTTTTCTTTTTACAGTGAGAGATATACTGCAAATATTAATTTTTTCTTTTTTTTAGGTTCAATTTTAGGGATGGAAACAGTGCAGGCTTTGAATAGACCTTTTGTTTTTTAAAAAAAAAAGTACCAAAAAAAAATATCAATGAAATATTACTCTTGAAAGTATTTAACTTTTAAGAATTACTTTATAGTTAAATAAGTTGGTTCACTTAAAATTCGAAAATACTGTCACTCCTGCTCTTCTGTCCGATAAATTGCCCTGACATTAGTTGTCGATACATTGACGTAAATGTCAATTCACACCTCCAAAACCAATCACCATAGATGTGCTTCTCTTATTTCCAACTAATTTTTTTTCTGCTAGAACATTAAGTAATGTTTGTTTTCAATTACATTAAGTAAACTTTAAATTTTCTAATTTTCCTAAAATAACTTTTCAAAAAAAGTATAATTGAATTTTACAAGATTTATAAACTGAGAATTCCACTTTTGTTTACTAAGTTGTCAAAAATGATTGATTTTTTATGTAAATTTTGTTGACTCAAAAAAAAAAAAATTTTCTAATTTTGGACATGCTAGAAAGGATTAAAAACTTTTAAAAATATTCACAAAATACTTTGGTCTTTTCTCTTAATAAAATTTAGACAATAAAAAAATTGTTTAATCAAGTTTGGCTCCTTTTTTCATCAGGATATACTCTGCTTTAGTGAATTATTGAACATACATTATTTAGTTAGAAAATCTTTTAATTGCTTTCGTAAGTAAATTTTATTAAGGACACTATTGGCTTTAAAAAATATTTTCGATGAATAATGAATTTTTACAAGGAAGAGAAAATCAAGAGCTGCTGATGACAGCGAAACTTCAAGGAGAAAAATATGGCAAACCACAGAAGAGCAAGATCTTTGGAAACACCTGATGCCAGGCAGGTTTAGTGATAATCACAATTATGCTAAAAGGATTGCAGCTTCTTTTTTAGCCTGTGCAAGCTGGCTTTTCAGTACAACTGTGACAGTGATTTTTTTTCAAATCATCCAAAGATATCTATTGTATCAGTGATTATTCCGTGTAAGTATTGTAATGCTGTCGTTTTCAAGGATGAACCAGATGGCCTGTCGTCCTGGGTATGATGTTAAAATGCATCCAACAGCAAGGCCTCTGATCAGGAGGTTTTGAGGAGCGTGGAACCACCTCTTAATTGCTGGTGTTCCCAGGTCCACCCTGACCCGGGGTGGTAGCACCTGTTAGGGTCCCAGCTATGGGCAAATAGTGAACTCCTAGTTTTTCCAGATCTTACCCATGTCCAACAGCAAGGCCTCAGATAATGTTTATGGAAAAGTAATGTTGCCAGCTATAAGTTTTTGAAAAAAATAGTGTTGCCAGCTGTACGTTTCTGGAGAAATAATGTTGCCAGCTATACGTTTAATAGTACTATATATTTAATATATATAATCGACTCTCCTGTCGAGATTCAACGTATGAGGGTCAAGCAGATCAGTTTTCAGGAAACCGACAGCCCGACACCGGCACATGAGATTTGATTATAGTGGTGAAGGCTTCATGCAGGACTATCCGCACTTTTTGAAGGGAAGAATACAGAGACCTGGTGCACCGAATGCCACAAGGTCCCCAAACGACCCTCCGCAGGTTTTGAATCCAGAGTTGTCCTTCTCCTAGACCAGTTGCCATCCAAGGCTATAGAACCCAGTCTGTCCTGCTATTTTACCCATAGCTGGAGGGAGATTAAGAGGATTCATACTTTTCCCAAGGGTATTAGCATGTAAGTGAATGTAATGGATTCGACTGGAATTCGAACTCGGCTCTGCGATTCCTCAATCCAAGCCGCTATCCATTACTCCACCGTGCCTCCTCCTAATATATATATATATATATATATATATATATATAAAAAACTTAATTTGGCATTAAATGACCTACAGTGGTTGATATGCCATAAAACCCAACCAACCAACCAGATGGCATGTGCTGTAACAAAGAAAAATACAGCTAGAAGATTACCTATTCCTCCAGAGGCATTGCTATAACTTCTGGATGGGAACTCAGCAGAATCAAAACACTTCATCCAGCACATCAGAAGCTGCAATAACTGTTTTGCAATGACCTCATTTGGAGCCAAAAATGCTGCCTTACCTGGACAGAAAACAACTTGCAAAATTCAGGGCAGGAGTTAGCTTAAAAGTCCACACTCTCCAAGTTTATGTTCACCTCTACTGAACCAGGTGAACAAGAAATTGGAGAGTTAAAGGGAGATAACTGATACTGAGGCATCCGGAAGAGGCATGGCATGTGGAACTAGAACAGTATATTCCTGGTGAACGAAATGAAATGTTCAGTTTGAAATTCAAATCACCTGAAGAAGCCCAGAGTGTATAACAGGCAAAACATCGTGAATATGGCAACAAAGATGAGAACAACAGTCTGAAGAATGTTAATAGTGTAAATACCTCCTCTCAGAAAATGATAACTTTTCTGAGCTGGAATATGCACCAGTTGGATAAGTTGCTCCAGCTTGATAGGGTTTTGTACTTCATACTTCAGCCCTTAATCTAACTTGATTAGTTTCTAGGACAACCCTTTGCAAAAATTCTACAATCCTGAATAAGAATTAAATGAAAGTGCTGAAACCTACAGAAAAATAGTACCACAAAGTTATCTAGAGACAAAAGCCATATTATTGGTTGGTCACTTTATTGAAATTATTAAATAACATTTTTGAAAAAAGTCAAATTCATAAAATTTGGCTTTCTGAAATGACAAACTGCACCCCCCCACTTCTGTCACCATGTGTGGTAAGATAAAGATAAATTTTTTTTTTTTTTACTCCCCTCCCCCATACCACTTTTATTATTAAATCATGCTAACTCCTTAAAATTTGGTTCCTAAATATTGTAAACTGTAGGGAGACAGTAGATAAGGGTCATGCTTTAAAACAATACTGACTTTATTCTTTGGTGTCGATTAGGATGAGAGTGGCAGTAACAAATCAAAATGGCATTTGACAAATTTGATTCTTAGAAGAAAAAAAAATTTCCATTTCAAAATCGTGATCTCTGTTTCAAGTAGGCCATTTCATTTTCCATTTTCACAAAATAAACCCTCTCTTTCTCTCATATATATATATATATATATATATATATATATATATATTTTTTATATATATATATTTATATATATTAGGCAGCATATATTTTATATTATAAAGAGATAATCATACATTGAATCAATTAGCAATATTGATGTAATTAATGGTGAAATCTCTTTGCTAATAGAAGTAATATAAGCATTAAGCTACTAACAGTCCACTGAATGATGCAATCCTTATGTATAAAATTGTTGTCAGATGGATCTGGTGTATTTTTTAAATCTGCAAGTACTTTCAAGGACCTATCGTCAGGCTGTAATTTTTTCCTTTAAATTCAAAACTAGACGACGAAATAAATGTGTTGTAGACTGAGAGATGTTTTTTAAGAATTTTATAAGGATGCAGTAACAGATAAACTAATTATTTTTGTAGTAGTGAAAACATGTTTTCTTGACTGAATGTCAAAGTGTAAATAGTTTTATCAATAACACAATACCATTTTGTTTCTCATTAATAAAACAAGCAAAATTCATTTTTTTTTTTTTTTTTTTTTTTTAAAGATTTCACTCCTGTTTCAAAAGTATAAGATTTTTTTTATGATATATATTACATGTGTTATATTACAGTTCTTTGAACTATTATAATTGTATTTTTGCAAGTAATACATGAGTTTTCTGCTTTCTTTAATAAAAGGTTTTTTCTTTGTTCACAGACACCAATTATCATGGAGAAGAATGGTTTTCATATTTAAGCAGATACCTTAAAACACATTGCAAAATAGAGAAAATGTACTCTTAAATGTGCATTTTGATACTATTCATGTTTAAATAGTCAATATCACAGAAAGGGGACAATCCTATTTCTTGCCAAGGTTTTGTATCAGCATTTTCAATTCTCATTTCCAAACATTCAAACATGCATTGGAGAGTTATTCATCTCTTGTCAAATGTTCTGATGAGTTTTTCCACTGAGTTTAAATTTGAAAAGTGACATAAAAACACACGGTGGAGAGAAACCCTATTCTTGTAAAGTGTGTGGATCAGCATTTGCACAGGATTTAAATTAAAAGTACATAAGCAGATACACACTAGAGAAACATTACTGAAATATGGATATGTATTTTTATATAATTCAAACTTGAAAAACATGTAGATACAGATAGAGAAACAATAATGCTTTAAGGTATATATATCGGAATATTGAAGTATATCACTTTTAAAAATCCATATGGAGGTACACACAGAAGAGAAAACATTTTCTTGTCAGGTGTGTGGATTAGCATTTTCAAAGAATGCAATGTTAAAATATCACATGAGAACACATACAGGAGAGAGACCATTTACTTGTCAAGTGTGTGGATCAGCATTTTCACTGAATTCCACATTAAAAGTTCACATGAGAGTACATACAGGAGAGAAACCATATTCCTGCGATGTGTGTGGATCTGCATTTTCACAAAATTCCAGTTTAAAAAACCACATGAGAATACATACAGGAGAGAGACCATTTTCTTGTCAAGTCTGTGGATCAGCATTTCCCCACAATTCCAGTTTAAAAAACCACATCAGAATACATACAGGAGAGAAACCATTCACTTGTCAAGTGTGCGGATCAGCATTTTCACGAAATTCTAATTTTAGAGTACATATGCGAATACACACTGGAGAGAAACCTTATTCATGTAGAGTTTGTGGGTTTACTTTTTTAGATAGTTCTGCATTGAAAAAGCACATGCGAATACATACAGGGGAGAAACCATTTTCTTGTCAAGTGTGTGGATCAGCATTTTCAAAGAACTCCAGTTTAAAAGATCACATGAAAACACATACAGGAGAGAAACCATTTTCCTGTCAAGTGTGTGGATCAGCATTCTCACAGAAGGCACATTTAAAAGTACATATGCGAATACACACAGGTGAGAAACCTTATTGTTGCACTCTCTGCTCCTCAGCATTTTCAAAGAATTCCATTTTAAAAAAACACATGAAAATACATATAAGATAGACTAATTTCATATCAAATGTGTGAATTTGTGTTTTCAGAGAATTACACTTAAAAACAAGAATACACACAGTAACTAAGCTCTCTTGTGAAATGTGTCGATCAGCTTCAGTGGATTCAAATTTTAAAAATACACATGCAAACAGTCATTAGAAAAAAAAACTTTATTCATGAACAGATTGTGTGGCAGGAATTTTGAAAACCATATGCATAAGATATCCTCTAGAATGGGCAGCACATCTTCATATGTGGATTGAATAAAGTGTTAAAAATTTCCTGCATGTTTCCAGCTATGACAACAATCAGCTAAACATCTGACATTGACCCTGGGAATTGTCTAGGTCAGCATCTTCATAGAATTCAGATATAAAAGTGCACATGGGAACATATTGCCAGGTGGCAGATTTAGGTTATTCAACTTTGAAAACCATGTTTATAAGATGTCTAATCTAACCCTGTGGACTGAATGAAAGTAAGTTCAAAATTCCCAAAAGTATAATATCTATGATAGACCCTTAAAGAAGAGAAGATGGTACAGTGTTGGAAGTATTAAGATTAGGACACTAATCTGAACAAATCCATGTATAATAATGATAATTCCTCATCTTAAAAATTCAGAGAAAATTTCTGAACTTTCTGTCGGTGTATGTTAATTCATTTAACATTAATATCCAGATAAGTGGCCAATTTATATTTTAAGGAATTCCCAACAAGCTTTTGATTGAAGTGACTTTTAATTATTTTTGCTCATTGATTTACCATATTGTCATATTTTATCAGTATGGTAATGTTTAACTTTCAACATCATTCTAATTTCTAATGCATTACTTATTCAGACATTTCATGGCAATTCATCATTGAACAAGAAAATATCTTTACTCTCTACATGTGTGTATGTATGTATCTATGTAAACCTAGAGAGCCAGACAAACCTACCAAGGTTTCACCTAAACAGATCATCAGGGAAGGCTGGCTAAAAAGGTAAAGAAAGAACGGAATACATAGTCAATAAACAAAACCATAACCACGTGACCAAAATTAGTCAAAATCAAAACCTAGTAGAATTAAAATTAGGTTTAACTAGGTCTGCTCTACTCATTGTTTTGAGCACTTTATTTAGTTATTTTGTGTACTCGTATTGGTTTTTTTTTTTCTTTGGGCCTTGGACTTTCATGCTGGACGATTATTTTCGACTAACGTACATGTTTCTTTCTTTCTAGCAGACCTAGTTAAATCTAATTTTGATTAGGTTTAACTAAGTTTGCTCTACTAGGTCTTGATTTTGACTAATTTTGGTCACATGGTTATGGTTTTTGTTTATTGACTGTATATTCCGTTCTTTCTTTACCTTTTTAGCCAGCCTTCCCTAACGACCCGCTTAGGTGAAACCTTGGTAAGTTTGTCTGGCTCTCTAGGTTTAACTAGGTCTGCTCTACTTACTATATTGAGCACTTTATTTAGTTGTTTTGGATACTCGCATCGGGGTTTCTTTCTTTGGGCCTTGGACTTGCATGCTGGATGATTATTTTCGGCTAATGTACATGTTCTTAGTTCTTTTTTTTTTTTTTTTATATATATACCTTTTCTTTCCCTTTGGTATTGGCTTGTTTATTTGCAAATCAAGACACCGAAGGTTATCCGAGCAAGTATAGTTTCTTATACTTATAAGATTTCTATTAATATATATATATATATTATATTGTTGACATAAAAAAAAAAACTCTCAGTATAAAGGAAAATTACATTAACCAGAAAGCACTGTCTCTTTTTTTAAATTTAGATTTTGTAATGTAACTATAACAAAAACATTTTGGTTTCATTTTTGCCTTGAAAAAGTTTGCAAAACACATCGACAAAAAACTAAAAAATTTTTCCAATTGTCATCTTATACTACATATATATAATATTGTGTTTTTAGCTAGCAAATGTTCTTTGAGGTAAATACTATTAAATATAGCAGGTATTTTGTATCAATTAATTTTACTGAAGCAATACTTGTACAACAAAAACAATTATAATTTAAGAGCCTGCATTCTCAAATGTATATATTACAAAAAAAAAAAAAAAAAATCACACCTTGCCTATGTCATAACACTATGAAAATCAGCTTTTGTCTCTACCTACCCTAATGATTTAAGAATGTCGATGGCTTGGACCATATTTCTTTTGAAAATTTCTTGGACAATTTCCTCCTGGTCTGACAAGGATTACTCATAAGTTGGAAAAGTTGATCAGTAAAATTAATTGACACAAAATGTCCATCATTTAATAATATTTGTGTGTATGTATGTATGTATGTATGTATGCTTGCTTGTTTGTTTGTTTCCTTTCTCCTTGGGAATACAACTGAGTTTCATGCAATCATCTGCTGCTGCTGATTGATTCTTACATACTATGGTCAAACGGAAATGCATGTATTAAACATTGTTCTTACTTTTTATGTAGACTTCGATATACAATCGCCTATTGAGAAAAGTATTTAATATTGGTTGTTTCTTTTACCCTGAATCCTGTATAATATTATAATATTTTGGTGTTATTAAAATTTAACTTCTGTTAATATTTTCTTGTCTGTGATGTCACTTTCAACAATTCTAACAATCTAAAAACGTTGGAATTTAGTCGAATCAATCTTGCTTACTCTGTTATTCACCCCCCTCCCTCAGTTCTTGATAATGACTGTGATAGTCGAAAATACTTGAATATAACAGAAAAAAAATACATGAACATTGGACAATTTTTTCATAACTTTAAATTTGATGTACAATACTTCATTCAGAAATTGAAAAAAATGAATTGAACAAACTGATCTGACAAGATCAGTTTGTTCAATTCATTTAATTATTAATATTTAATAAAAAAAACTTGTTTGGATAGATTCTTGCTGCCTAAATACATCTTAATATTAACAAAAGTTTTAGACTGCTTGACTGTAATGGTTTTTTTTTTTTTTTTTTTTGCATCATATGATTAACAGCAAGCTTGTCTCACTAGAACAATTATGGTCAAAATGACTTTGATCCTCACTCAGTGCCCCATACTTTACCTTGTGCCACATCTAAGCTACGCTTAGTAAATTATACAGGATTTCATGATTCTATAGCTAGGGCCAGTACATACTACCACTGGCTGGATGGGGATAGGTGGGAAGATTGAATGGGAGCCCCAGTCAGTGCTTTGTGACTCTTGCTATCTCAACATTTGCTTTTTTTTTTTTTTTTTTTCTACCTACATTTATATACTGTTATATATCATACCTATGAACACTAATGGATATGTCCCAATGCTCATAAATACGTTGAACCCTATTGTAAGTGGGGGTAATATGCTGTCTAATTAGTCCACCACTAGCATTGGTTTACCTACTTCGCACCACTGGCAAGTATTGTATTTTGTTGATGTTATAAAGATTACCATTTCATTTCCAATCTATGTTTTGGTTATTCCTCAATCAATAACCTTTTCTAGGTTACAAATTAAACTATGCAAAACTGAGTATTAGAGGATGAAAAATTTTTGTGGATTTTAGGATCATACTGGGTTTTTTTGAGGGGGGTTGTTTTTTTTATCCAAATCCATGAGTAAAATTATTCAACTTTTTAACAAGAAAAAAATTCACAAGCTGATTTTAAAAATTGCTGCAAAACATAGTTAATTTAAGACAAAATTATCTATATTGACATGTCTCTAATTTGTATTTAGATACATTGTAATTACAATTTTTCTCGTTGAATTGTTCACCTATTTTACATATGATCCATTGTAATTAAGTTACAATAAAATTTGTATTTGATATGAATACTATCTTATGAAAATTGAGTTCTAGTAGAGTAACAGGGGGAGGGCTTACATATAATAGATTTGGTGGGGACCTACAAGACCCTTACATCAGCCATTATTGACACCTAATTTATGGTCAAAAAATTTTGTCATTGCTAAATTAGCAGCCATTGTGATAGCAGTTGTGTAATGAATTAAACTTAGAATATGAGCAAAAAAATCCTTGCTTTCACCTCCAAAGAAGCACCCAAATTTTGTTTCTATGGGATTGAAGGCTATTCTGAACGTTAAATATTATAAATTATTATAAATGTAGTTTGTTAGAAAACAGCTATGTGCACTGCTCTCATGAAAATTAAGGTATATTTATGGATATGACGGAGAAGTGGCCACCCAAGGAAAATCAGTGCTACATATGACCATTTGATGAAGTGAATTTTGCTACACAATTCCCCAACAAGTTCTTGTAAGATGATATATGGTAGGCTGTTTTAAAATGGTATAGATGTCAGTTCTACAAGAGTTTTATGTTGTCTGAGATTTAAGTTTAGTCTTGAATTATTGAAACCGGCTCATAAATCCAAGTGTCTGGCATTTGCTAAGCAACAGGAAACTGACCGCTGAAAACTGGAGCAAAGTTTGTTTTCAAATAAATCTACACTGGAACAGTTCGTTAATGTGTGAAAGAAACATTAAAACAGCGTTTCTCAACCTTTTTTTTTTTCTCTTGCATAACCCTTAAAATAAATCACATGACTCGAGGAACCCCTGCACAAAAACAAAATTATATACCATATTGTCAAAGTTAGCTCCTCCTTTTAGTTCTTTAACCCTTTCACCAGGAGTCTCTCTTCCCTGGCTATAAATACTAGCTGGCCCTTCGCCTCTTGCTCTTTTTCCTCAGGCTTTCAGCCTTACCACCTTGCAGATGTGAATGCTCACAAATGCTGGGAACACGCTAAGCACAATACACGTACATACGAACACTCACCACAACAACACACATATATAATATTCACCACACGCACTCTGTTCATGTAACTGTCCATGTAACTTGTAACCTTTCTTGTTATTAATATATATATTTGTTTACATATATTTATTGGTCTTGTGTTTGTTTTTCTTTGCCTTCTTTGGACTTAATTAAAGTCCAACTTTCTCATGTAGTTGGACCGGCTAGCAGGAAAATTTTAACTAACGTGTATTTCTTCTACTTTTACTCAACATCGCCGACACAATCCTCTACAATATCTCTCTCATTTTATTTTCATCATAGTTCATGTTGCCAGTAAAGGAAAAAAAACTGATGCAGCAATTATCTGTTTTCATTCAGGCATATATTGGTTACTTATATTTATTTTTTACATTTTAGTTTAGATTTTTTTTTTTTTTTTTTTTTGTGAATGATAAATCCCTGACGAACTATTATAAATGAACAGTATGAATTTTATTTAGCATTACCGAAAAATTTGACAAAGAAGTATTAATTTTTCCTTAACCCAGTTCTTCAAAAATATATACTACTAGCAGTAGAGCCCGGCGTTGCCCGGGGATATAACAGTAAGAGATAGATCAAGTATCGACCATCATAAAGACTGAAAAATAAATTTGACAAAGATTATTGTTTAAGGTTGATGCACACGCATGTTTTAATTAGTTTTTTTTTGTTTTTGTTTTGTTTTTTGTTTTTTTACGAATTGTTCAAACTCAAACAAAAACATTGTTTTCAATCGTTGTGAGTCTACCAATTGAATAGAATTTTATTTAATTTTTGTGCAAGACAATAAGAAACACTACCTGCCACAAAAAAGGGAAGTTTTGCTGAAATCGGTTGAAAAATGTAGGAAATCCGACCCTATATATAAATGAACATACACACGCACAAACAACCTGGGTTTTATAATAAGTATAACTCAGTATGAGTTGTTCCCCTTTCATTCTCGTGATGCCTCTTAATCATGTTTTCAAATTGATTTCGTGCAAAAACAGTTGTTTTTCCAATTTTTGGTGCTGTCAGAACCACCGCAAGGTAATTTTACGTAGTCCTGTGAAGTACACACACACACAACCTGGGTTTTATGATAAGTATGATGATATTTTACCATGTGAACTACGATGAAAATAAAATGAGAAAGATATGGTACATAATTTTGTTTTTGTGTAGGGGTTCCTTGAGCACATTTAATTTATTTTAAGGGTTACACAAGGGTAAAAAGGTTGAGAAACGCTGCTCTTACTGATGTTGACCTTTTTGATTTAAACCAAAAAAAACGTGTGTAAACCAAAACTAGACCCATGTCTACCTTTCTATTAATTCATTGTGATGTTTGTCCTATAAGACTTATTTAGTCAAACAAAAATGTGGTATGTTGTTAAATTAACAAAATTAACCTAACAATGGCCTTGTACCAAACAAAAACAAGCCATATAACAAAACCATGTACCATTCACAACAAAAAAATAGTACAGAGAGGATATATATCTCCAAGTTCTCCACAGCCTTAACCAGGTATTGAACTCACAACTCTTTGGGTTCTGTCACTGGATCCAACCAATGCCTTTATCAACTGTGCCATGTGTCCTTAAGAACTTGGAGAGGTGAATTAACAGGACATAAATGATAACTGACATCCATTAGACATGGCATGTGGAACTAGAACAGTCTACCCCAGCAAGAAAAATAAAGAGTTCGGTTTGACATTCCAAGCACCTGAAGAAGGCCGGAGTGTACAACGGCCGAAACGTTGTGATAATTATGGCAACAAAGATGAGGACAATAGTTCGAATAATGTAAATAGTGTACATAATAGCTCGTCTCGGAAATATAGACAGATATCATAGTATATATTTTTGAATAACTGGTTTAAGGAAAAATTAGTACTTCAAATTTTTCAGCAATGCTAAATAAAATTCATACTGTTCGTTTATAATACTTCATCAGGGAGTTTTCATTCACACACAAAAAAAAAATCAAACGTAAAAAATAAACGTAAGTAAC